>CABHPH010161615.1:5604-44852 GCA_902168325.1 Peromyscus nudipes | reverse complement strand
GAATAAGATGGTGATGATGAAGATATTAGCAAGTAACATATCTGATCTCATTGTATGTAAAACACTATTCTTAACACTTTATATTGATGTTGATTAATTCATTGAGTCTTTATAGCAACCCTAAAAAGTACTTTTATTACCCTCATTTAATCACTTAAGAGACTTCAAGAAACCAAGTCTCTGGGCACTCATAAACAACCAATAACCAGGCTCATACTCTGGAAGTTTGACTTCTAACTGTTTAATTTTACCCCTCTATTAGAAACTATCATTTTCAAAGAGCTTAGTCAAATCTTTTCCATCTTTTAGCTTATTTATGTCAGACTTCCATAAAGCACCATCAGTGCCCAACTCACCCATGTTTGTGCTTCCATCCAAATCTAAAACACCGACACAGACTTTGCTCTACATTGGAATTACCTAGAGAACTGTCATTATGAACTGTCTAATGATTACATCTCAAGATCCTGGCTTGGCTGCTGTACACAGGACCCCTCTGGGGTTTCTGGTATACAGAGAAGTTTTAAAACCACTGGTCCAGAGGAAAATGAAATTGCCCTTGATTGGATCCTGAAACATTCTTGAAAGCATGAAGTATGCAGATAGGAGAATCTAGACTGTGCAGTATCTAGGAGTTAAAATTCTTGTCAGTCTGGTTTTCTTTCAGGGAGGATTATGAAAGTGTGCAAGGAAAAATGGGTGAAAATGGTGGGTGATACTGGATTTGGGATTTACCAAAGATTTGACTCTACATACTGTCTAGTAATGTGTTGCAAAACATAAACACTCTGATAAACTTTAGCATTGCTTTAGGGAGTTGCCTCAAATGATTATTAAAAATTTCCCGAAAGGTGGTATTGAGAAAAACAAAATGGCTGCTAGTTAGAGAAAGATAATGTTTTCCTTCAGGGCTACATTTTGCTGCTTCGTGAAAAGAGTAGCCCGATTTTACTAAACTGTTTAGGAAAATCGGTATTTATTTCAAATGTTTAGGTTCTCTTTCTCAGAAGATTAATGCCAAATCCTCAAGAATGTAGTGACAAGCAATGACTCATTTTAGCTCATGTCAAAACAATGTGCTTTTGTAATTTTCCTGTCCCTGGAGAAGCTATTAAACACTGAACAAAATGCCTCAGACTGAAACTGATTGAGTGTTTTAAATTATGTATTTTTGCTTGGCTATTAGCCAGATGTTCATAGGGAAATCTCACTGTACATCAAGACCCATGATTTGAGCTGACAATAATATGACAGTTTACGAAGCGTCAACAGCAGCAGTGCGTGTTCTGAAGCTAACAGTCACAGAAATTCCAGTGTCTTTATATAAACAATTCATGTAACTGCTTCTTTGAGTTTTCCTTTGTTAACCTCTGGACAGGATGTACCTATTGAATTTTCTCTGCATTATCTTGTTGATAAATAGCACAGATTCCAGCAAGGATGAGAACAAGTTTAAGCGCACACTTGAACACACATACACACAGATATGTATTTGTTTCCGTGTAAGGAGCAGCACATACGTTGTTTGCAGTAGAGCTCAGCATAATGTTGCACAGGTATACAAAATATGTATTGCTGAGAATGACGCCAAAGTGGCTTTTTTACTAATTTCCTATGCTCGTCTGCCAGCACTAAATTAGGTCTTAAAAGAGACCTTCTGCTAACTACAGTTAATTTTTTAGTAACAAAATACTTAAACAACTGCCCTACTTTCACTGACCTAAGCAATCAGGGAACACTTATGATGTTAGACCTTTTTTTTTCTTTTTGGTTTTTCCAGACAGGGTTTCTCTGTGTAGCTCTGGCTGTCCTGGAACTTACTCTGTAGACCAGGCTGGCCTAGAACTTGAACTCAGAGATCTGCATGTCTCTGCCTCCCTAGTGCTGGGATTAAATGCATGTGTCACCCCCTTCCTGCATATATTAGACATTTAAAAATATATTTATCGGTATAAATGATTCTTAATATCAATTCCCAAGACATTTTTAGTACTGTGCTGCAGTGGTTTCTTTGAATAGGACTTCACAGCTTGGTCTCCTAAACATGGGGAGTATAAGGTTCCTCACCACAGTTTATACAGTACTTATCATGTAGAAAAAATAGGAACTCCATCGATAGTTGTTGAGTTGAACAGATGCACATACTCACTTGCTCATTATTTATTTATTTATTTATTTTTAATTTTTTTTAATCAGTTCAATGAGAGGACAAGGGAACAGTAGTGAAACTGAGATAAGCTTTAGGTAATTCTATGGAATGTTATTAGAGTCCCATTCCTTGTGAAGCTATCCTGATAGATAGATAAGGGTATGTACTGGTCTGCTATTCTCAGATGGAGAATAGTGTGGAAGGTAGTTACACGAAATATACCCGACAACTAACATTTTGATGCAGGGAAGAAATGTTGGACGCCATTCCATTGTCAGCAAGAGATTGGACAACTGAAAGGGTTAATAAGTCAACAAAATTCTTTGTCAGGCATTAATTTCTCAATCCATAAAACTTTGCTAATAAACATACCTATTACATAGGGTTATTGTGAAAAAAATTTAAATAGTAAGCTTCCTTCTCCCTCCCACCCCTCCCTCCCCCCCCCTCTCTCTGTGCACACATACAAATGTAAATCTGAACATGTCTGTGCAATTTTAAAGTATTAGTCATATTGGTTTGGTTATCTAAAAATAAAGTTTAGAAGAATTATAATTGGTTGATAAATGAATATAAAATTTTCATGTGTCTTCATAGGTTCCTATATATAGCATCCTTTGTAGACCCTGGGTTGATTGGAGCAGTGGCCTGACCCCTAGAAAAGGGTGTTCTTGCTTAAAAAAAAACAAACAAACAACAACAAAAAAAAATAGGATGCTTCACACAAAAATACTGCACAAACACTCTTGTCCCAGGTTGGAAGAATGATGGAGTTAAGGTCCCTGGTGCTTCATTTACTTGTAGTAATTTGTCACAAATGAACAAATCTTCATTTGGTAATAGAAAAATATGGCCTCAAGTAATAGAAAACAAGCCCAAGCTAATTGAGTTAAGCAAGATCCTTGGCCAGGAAAAGTAACTCGAGATATGCATCTTGTTTTCCTAAGCAAATGCTCTTATTTCAAAATCTAACTGGGCCTTAATTTGCTTACCTGCTTTGAGCTGCCCAGCTTTCAGACTAGCACTTGTATTCCTGGCAGCAATGAGAATGGAGGATGTTTTTGCTATTATTGCTCTTAATGATAAGTACGTGGTTTGTATTCTCACTGTAAACAAAGGTCTGCGGGGGCAGTAGACCATGCTGTTTCATCATTAGAATGTGCTTATTTTGTTATTTTCACCATTTGTATTTTGGTTCCTAATCTTAGATTAGATCTTTCAGTGGGGAGAGAAAAACGTTGTTTTCCAATCTAGTGTTACCTGCATGGTAAGGGTTTTTTTTTTTGGTTTTTTTTTTTTTTTTTGGTTTTTCTTTTTTTTTTGGCGGGGGCAGAGGGATGGTTGTTTTTTTGTTTTTGTTTGTTTGTTTGTTTCTACAAGGCCGTATTTTAGGCACTGGTGTTTTTGAATGACAAAATTTAAATAGGGACTTAAAAATGTATTTAAAATGCTACTATAAAGCATGGTACTCCATTAATATACATAGAAGAACCTTCCAAATATTAATCTTCGTTAGCTGGTTATCTTCCTCCTCTTCCAAACCTAGGCTCAGGCCTCAAGTTTCTTTCATATTTTAAATGTTTCTTTGTGATCGTTTACTGATTTTTAGTCAACCTGAGGTTCAAGCCTATCTCAACTTCCTTCACTGTAGTGACCACGCCCCCTTGCCTCCCACACCTACTGCCCGCTCTTCTCCAGGACTGGCTCTGTCTGTCATGTCTAGTTCCGGCGTCTCAGTCCGAGTGTCTTCAGTCTCGCTTGTCACTGTCCCTTCAAGTTCACTCCTTCCTCGAGTGACTGTCCCCTGTCTTCCTTTCCAAATCCTTGGCAAGCCTCTTGAAAGAACAGTACTCTATCCATTCATCGTGGCCACATCCTCACCAGCCTCTGGATGGAAGTCTAGACTTACCGCTTGCCGTCCTGATGAAATTATTCACTGCAGTGTGGTAGGTGACTTCATTATCACATCCAACAGGTTCCTTTGACATCCTCTGCCCTTTCTGTACCTTTTATACAATTCTTAAGAGTTTTTTCCTCTCACTTCCACAACACTGGCCTCTCTTAATCCTATCTCATAAAGCAATTCTTTCCTAACACCTAAACATACTGGTCTCTCCAGACTCTCTGTCTCAGATCTTCCTAACTTCACAGACACTGGCCTCTCAGAATTCTCTGTCTCAGAGATTCTTTTCTGGTTTCTTCTACCCTGAATGTAGGCTCCTGTCACCAGCATAACCCGTTCATCTGGTCTCTGTCCCACCATCCACTTCGTGACTTCGTCCATACTTTGTAAACTTTCCCCTTTGTGCTCAAGCTCGCAAATATGTATTGTTAGCCTTTGCTCGCCTGTGTTCTGTCTCATCCATGTGTGTACACAGTTCTGGATGCCTGACTGGTTCTTCGACCACAACACTCCAGAGCTAAACTCAACAGCCTCTCCATATCTTCCAGTTGCCGTTAGAACCAGCCAAGAACCGGCCATGTCAGCCGTACTCAAGACTGTGGAGTTCAGTCTATTCTTTTTGCCCCAATTTTAGAATTTGTAGCACAGTCTCATTCTTTCTGCACCTTCCAGTTTCTATCCACTTCCTTTATAGGAAGTAACCACCATTTTGACCTCTGTTACCTTAGATTATTTCTGTCTGTTTTGGATAGAGCATCCGTGGGCTCATAGTAATGGAATGATGTGTCTATAAATAGGATTTACAGTCTCTAGAAATGTATGCAAGCTCTACTTGCTCCACTTCCTCTTCACATTTAATAATATCTGTTTTGAGACAAGGTCTCATTCTTTAGTTCAGGCTGGCCTGAAATTCACTAGCCCAGGCTAGCCTGATATTCTTGGCAATTGAGCCTCCTGAGTGCTTGGATTATAGGTTTGAGCTACAACACCTGGATAGTAGTGTCCTTTTGATTTAGTCTTTCTGGTAGGGCTGAATAGGGTTTGGGGTTTTGTTTTGTTTAATGGTGATTTGGGTTGAATTCGGTTTTTCTATGAAAACTGCACATGTGGGACCTAGGGTTTTGTTCATGCAAAGCAAATACTCTTACTACTACAGATCTATTACCATGAGCCCTTATTTTAGTATTAATGCATATTTCCTTGAGAATTAACAATGTTGAGCTCACTTTTCACATCCTTATTTGAATTTCCTCTTTCATAAGGCATCTCTCCAAATCATTGCCTTTTTTATTTTGGGTTATCGGTCTTATTATTATTGTTATTGTTTTGTGGGTGTTGTTTACATATTCTGAGTCTTTGTTGGTTGTATATTTTCAAATAGATATCGTCTGCCAATCTGTGATTTGTCTTTTCATCCTGTTATTTTTGTGTTTTATTAAACAGAATTTACTAATTTTGATGAAGTCCATTTTTTTAATCTCTTACAATTGATGGTTTTGTGTCCTTTTCAAGAAATATTGACCTTCAAGTTTATGAATGTAAAATTGAAATGCAGGGCTAGAAATATGGTTCAGTAGGTCAAGATTTGCTGTTGAGCTTGGTAACGTGAGTTCAGTTCCTGGCCCCACATGTTGGAAAGAGGGAGTGAGTTGTCCTGGATCTGTTAGACACTACATTGTAGCATGCATCCCCCATCCCCAAATCCCACCCCCACCAAATAACTAAGCACATTGTAATGAAAGTGGAGATACAGAAAGTTTCAGATGCACGGAGAATACAGCAGACTTAGTGACACTTAAACGTCACTGTCTGCTTCCTCCTCCGCTCAGCCAGACACTTGGAGCTTTTCCTATACTGTGAAGTTGTTATGTAAATTACAACAGTGGAACGTAGAGAGAGATGCTAGCCTGTAACTTAAAGGCAAGATACCTTTGTGCACTTTGCCCTCTTCCCTCATTTTCCATATCCCTACCTTAAAATCATTTCTCTCTTTTTATTTATTCTTTTCAAATATAATACATCCTGACTGCAGTTTCCCCTCCCCCCACTTCCTCCACCCCTCCCCCACCTTCCCTCTGCCCTAGATCCACTCCTTCCTCCTCTGTTTGCCTTCACTTCAGAGAAGAGCAGGCCTCCCAGGGATATGAACCGAACACAGCATAACAAGATGCACTAAAACTAGGCACAAACCCTCCTGACAAGGCTGGATGAGGCAACCCAGTAGGAGGAAAAGGGTCCCACGAGTGGGTAAAAGAGTCAGGGACGCCCTTACTCCCACTGTTAGGAGTCCCACAAAAACACTAAGCCAACAACCGTAACATATAAACATCATTTCTCTTAACCCTAACAACAACAGAAATTAGTTCTCAGGCACCGGTTAGTTTATAGTACAAGCATTCCTCCAACTCAGATCTCTTGTTTCTGCTCTTATTTCATTGTATTACTGTCTTTGTGCCACTGAAATGCGTCTCAGCTGCCTCCTGCGTCCACAGTCTCAGTCACAGCTTTCTGGTCTGTGACCACTGTGACATTGGGACCATGGAGTCCACTCTTTTTCCACACTGCCTGTCCGTAAGCGAAGCATACTCCCTGCTGGTTCCTGAATTTGATTGCACCTTTTGCCCTAATCTCCTTCCTTTATGCCGTTGAGCTCCCCTGAAATGCTTTCTGTTTCCCGTTCTCTTGTTTTCTGTCTATTTGAGCTGCACTTGTCTTTCAAGATGCAGCTGAAATGCTGCCTTTCCACAGAGCCATTCCTGATCCTGATGACATCATTTTCTATGACCCAAATGCTTCCCTGCCTTTCAGGGCAGAGGTCACATGTGTGGCTCTAGTACATTGCATATGGAAGGCACTCAGTAAATATTTTGAAATAAATGGATAAATGAACTGTATACATACTTGAATTTTTTCAGAAGCTGAAAAATTGATTTTTCTAATTGAATTTTCAATACTTATATTGAATACTAATAGTTTGGGTTTGGTCCTGCAATGAATGTGGCCAGGGATTTAAGTCTGTCTCCATTGGTTCCCATGCCTTCTGTCTGGGTAAAGTTCTGACTCAACACTTGTCACGCAGAAGATTTTCTCTTTTGTATCACGCTCCTTTTCCATAACACGGCTCCTGCAGTGGTGTGTCTTGATACTAGCTGCTGACATAGTGTGACCGTGTCCTCCTCTAACCCTGCAGAAACAAGACCTTCTTGACTGTTATAGAGTAAGGAGGAGGTTTGTGTGGAACAAGAGAATCTACTTCTATTCCAGGCGGATGATTTGACTTAGACAACTATTTGACAACTGCCTTCCCTCGTGTTCTCTTGGCATCTTGAAAGAACATGTGAATCATATTTGAAATGCCACTGTGCTGACACCTCTGACCACCACAATCGCGAATCCATTTTATCATGTTTAGGAATTGGCCCAGAAATCTGCATTTCTAAATATCTCTCCTGGCAAACAATGATGATCACCTAGGTTGGGGCACCACTGCAGAAAAGGTTAAACACACTGAGATTTGGGAATTGGACCTTAGGCCTACTTTCCTTTATAGTGGCTACCAGTGTGACCTTGGGCAAGTTACTTACAGTCTTCAGAATGTCTCAGTGAGTATTCTGTGTACAATAATAGCACCCATTCAGAGGGTTATGGTGAAGACCAAATGAGGTAACTCAGCTCAGACCCTAGGTGTGTTTGAAGCTAACTCTAACTGTTGCCATTTCAACTGTTAGAACTAGTTATCCAGTTCTTTGGAAGGAATCTTTGTGTAGTTTTTATATAGAATACACAAAATAGAATCTACTGACCCTACAACAAACAAAAATACATCTCATTATTTCTCCCTTTTTTCCCTCAAGATGAGATTTTACTGTGTTGTTATATGAGTAAGCCTCCTGCCTCGGCTTCATGAGTGCTAGGAGTACAGGCAAGAGCTATCCCATGCGTTGGAACCTTTGGTCTTCCTGCCTTCTCTTCCTAAGTGCTCGGATGAGAAGCATAAGTTACTATGCAGTGCTGTCATGGAGCCCAGGGCCAAAGCAAGCGCTCTGCCACCTGAGCCTTATCCTAGCCCTTGAAGTTCTTTGTGAGGTGCTCTGAACCTCTTTCCTCTACAGACTGGTGCTGTATGTGCCACAACACTATTGCAGAGAACGGTTTACCTGCAGACTTTAGGAAGCCCAAGAGCTAAGGCAGCATTTCCAAAACCAGAGGATGGTGAAAGTGGCATAGTCTGGGAGCAGGGATTTCAAACGGTGGACGAAAAGAATACTGAGCCACCTGTTGGACAGTTAAGCATCTTCTTGTAAAATTACTTCCTTACCTGATTCAATAGCAAACACAGAATGAAGGGAGAAGGTGCTTTGAACTAGGGGTGGGGGGGGGGGGTAAAAACCTATAAAATAAACTTAAGTTTTATATTTGTGTGTGTGCATGTGTATATGTACACCCTTGAGATTGTGTACACCATGAAGGCCTGATTTGGAACCTTTGCTGGGAAGAAGTGGGATGGAGGCAGGGAAAGTTACCAGTATCAGAAAGTTTAGGAAAATGTCAGTTGTACCCTAATTATTTAGTAAGCATTTGTTCCCAAGGGTAACTAATGAAATATCTAAGATTGGAGCAGAAATGTAAACTCATGACTGGGGCAAGATTTCTTTTAGGTGAAGCAGACATTGTCAAGGGCAAGAGAAAAGAGAACAGGGTAGATATATTGGAAGAGTGTTCTTTGTACCAAGAAGTAATAATATAGCTAATGGTGGGCTATTAGAAGAATTTTTAACATTTGGTCCATCTTGCCATTCATCAGATAGGTTGAAAAGTCCCCCACACTGCAAGTTTTAGTTAGCTTTTATAACTTACAGTTGCTTTCAGGTCAGTTCGTTTAGATAACTTTGGCGTGTGTTTTTTTCCCCCACATTTTTATTGCATTTGCATTCAACTGCCTATTGAATTCTCAGGTTGCTTGCAAAGTAGGTGATGAGAGTCTTGGTCTGCAACCCCTTTCCTGTTCTTTCACTGGAGTGAACCCTTCAGACCCAGAGTTCATTTATCATTGTCAACAAGAGCTGTCGGCATCCAACCAGAGGGAATGAGAAATTCTAGTTCTTTGGGCAAGAAGTCTGTTGAGAGCTGAGATTTTAATTAAGAATAAGGCTGATTAGTTCATAGTTAAAGGCTTCAGTTTCAGATCAGTTTACCTTAATTGCTCTTTATAGTATTAAATAGTCTTAACTCTCCAGAATCCATGGAGTTTTTAGTAGAGTTTGTTTATATATAATTTCTGTTATTTAACTCAGATGAACCTAAATCTAGTCTAAAAGCCTATATGGATTTCAAAGCTCACAGAGGATTAAAGGCTATAAAAATTCAAATAACTTCATCCAGTGAGCATGTTTACCTAAATGTGTCATCAAACTTCTCAGTTTTCTGGTTAGAAAACTGGTTTGGAATAGCCTGACTCACACTGAGGACTGATAGAATGCAAACACATTCAGAATTCTCTCAGCAAACCTAATGCAGAAAGAGTCTTGTGAGCTTTTAGAGGTGAGTGCCCAAATAGGTACTTTTAACAGTTCCAAAGACTCTTTAGGCCGGAAAGTAGAGCTCAAGACGTTGTCTTTTTTGCAGGTGGAACTCATGTCAATCTTTCCTCAAACTGTCCAACAAACTTGGAGTCAAACTCAAAGGATGGCCAAAGACAGGCTACTCTCTAAGTGAGGCTAGCCAAGCTGCTCCTTTTGTGGATGGGGTGCAGACTGCAATGCCTCTTTAGCAGAGCTTGGACTAATTTAAAATAAAGAGATGCCCCTGTCCACTTTTGCTTTTTCATTAAGTTGTATTTCATTGCCATTTGCTCACATGTTGCTGTAATTAGCTAATTTTAGGCCAGGCAAAAAGGATTAGGTAGCATATTACAACGGCTCCCTTTTTTATGATTTTTGGATAAAATGAGATTTAATTTTCCATTTGCCGCAGCCAAATGGAAATGTATTTCCCCAGTCTCATTTTGCTATAAAGTTGTTATCAGGAGGTTGTACAGTAATGGGATGGCATACTTGGAATCCACTTTCAAAGAGCTCTGCTTATAATGGTGTTCTGGTTGTTAATCTTGTTATTATTGTTACTATTCTTAGATTCTCTCCTACTTTGGCTTTAGACACTTAAAATGCAATTCTTTGTTATACAGTGGATTCTCTGACAAATTGGAGTGTCAGGTTGAGACTTTTCTGCATGGTTTGAGTTTGGAATAAAGAGGAAAATCAGGTTTGTGGCACACAGCCTAATGTGTGGCCATTCACAGACTGTCTTTCTTACTTCCTTTGTATCTGGGGGTATAATTTCTGCCAGCTAAATGCCTTCAAGCTAGTTGCTGCCTGTCAGGAAGCATTTACACCTACTCCTATAGAACTAATCATGCTCTCTAAATGGGCCCTTCTCAACCTGTGGGTCATGACCCCTCTGAGGATTGACCGACCCTTACGCAGGGTTTCCTAAGACCATCTGCATACCAGTTACTTTCATTATGATTCCTAACAGTAGCAAAATTACAGTTATGAGGTAGCAACAAATAATTTTACAGTTGGGGGTCACCACAACATGAGGAACTGTGTTAAGGGGTTAAGAACCACTGCTTTAAAATCTTTAGAATTTATCAGTAAGCTCTTTCTTCTCCTCTCCTTTCCCTCCCCTCCCCTGCTCTCCTCTCCCCTCTCCTCCTCTCCTTTTCTTCCCTTCCCTCTTCTTGATTCCTCTTCCCAACTCTCCTCTTGTCTTCTCTCTCCTGCCCTCCCCTTTCTCTCCCTCCCCTCCCCCCTCCCTCCCTTCTTTCCTCCCAACAGGGTCACTTGAACACTAGGCTGACCCTGAACCCTCTGTATAGCTAAGGATGACCTTACACTTCTGATCCTCCTGCATGCACCTACCTCCCAAGTGCTAAGATTGCAATTTTGTGTCATAGTGCCCTGTTTATGTGGGGCCAGGGGATTGACCCCAGGGCCTCATGCATGCTGGACAAACGTTCTGCCAACTGAGCTACTGCCAGCCCAATAAGGGTTCTTTTAAAATACACATCCACAGAACTATTAACCTATAAAATATTAGGAATAATTCTGTAGTATCAGGTATTCTGCATAATATTCAAATTTCCCTTTCCCCTTTCTCTCGCCCTACCCAAGTGTCCTCAAATCATGATTCAGATAAGCAGATGTAGTGTATACATGCCTATAATCTTAGCACACAGGCAAGTTGAGGCCAATGCATAGTACGACCTTCTCCAAAAGTATAAAAAATATAAACAATAAATAGTTCACGCACTAAATATTGTTGGACTCTCTAAATCTATCTCACGTTTATTGTCCCCTCTCTATTTGTTCCTTGTATTTGTTAATGAAACAGATGTGTAGAATTCTCACAATGTTGATTGTGCCCCTGTGATCTCATTTTGTCATTATGATTGTCAAACTCTTCAGCCAGGGAGATTTTAGGTGTTTTATACTTATATATGCTCAAAGTGGAATAAATTTGATGTTTCTGTACACATTGATCAGGGTAGAAAAGTCTGTTTTCTGTGTTTTTCCTTTACTTGAATATATTATGTTTATTAGGATACAGAGTGCCTTGACTATCATATTTGCCTAGAACCCAAAATTTAAGGTATAAAATACAAAACGGAGTTAGACATTCCTTATTTTTAATAAAGAACACAGAAAGCACATATTGCCCTCAGAAATCTTGATCATGTTACCTCTGAAACTGTTACCTGCTTGTCAGGCATCTCAGTTCTATGGAGGGTGTCTGGAAAATTCAGGAAAATAAACAAGTGTATGCACATGATAAATAATGAGGAAAAGCACAAAAGAGAGCTGGCAGTAGAAGTGTAGTTCAGTGGGTTCACCAGGGATTCTCACATGGCCCCATCTGATTAGTCCCTTTCCTAACCAGAGCTCCCGATCCCGCATTCCCATGAAGATGTCATATAAGCTCTGCTTTCTCTCCATGATTTCAGTAGTCGAAACAGGAGCCAGAACAGGATGGGCACTGTGTGCATGTTGGCTGGGAGCTTCGCCTGTGCCCACCGCATCTTTGACCCACTTTTCTCATTACGATTGCCACATGTGTCATCCATGCCAACTGAATTATGAGAGGAAGAACTCAGCGAAGTGGTCCTTACATCCCATACTGTGAAACAAAGCAGACTTGTTAGAACCATGTAAGGCCGGTAGTGAGTGTTGCTCACTGTTGCACATAGGTCACATTCCTTGAAAAGTGAGTGAAGATCCTAGATTTGGCCTTAATGGCTTGATGTGGATTCTGTAAATCGAGGAGACTTTCAACCTTTCAGAGAAGGACCAGCAGAGGTGGTATTCAGGAAGAGTACTGATGGTAGGTCTGAAAACCTGGATTTGATGGAAAATGCGGGTGGGAATACATTGAAATCGTATTAACAAGATCAAAATACTCCTTAGGGAAAAATGGTATAATCTTTAAGTGTGTTTTTGATGATGTACTAGCTTTTTTCCTCAATAAATAATTCTTCAAAAATCAAAGCCCAAGTCAGTGGGAAAGTCTGATTCATCTTATTGACATTCACTTTAAGCGTGCTTTCACATCGTATGTTTAAATGAGGTCATCGTCAAGATTATTCCCAGATAAATGTATAAAGTATACACGGAGAGACTCTCCATTATTGGTGGTGGTGGTATAAATATCTGCAGATGGCCATTTAGCTGCAAGTTTCAAACTCCTTAAATAAAAGAGTTTCATAACTTTGACCCAGTGATCTACATCTAAGAATTTATCCTAAAGCAACAATTAAGAGTTAGCCTAAATTAATTGGAATGTGAAACTATGGTAATGTTCTTTATAATAAAGGAAAGTGGAAGGAATCTAAATGCTCACAAAGGGGTCTCTGTTAAATTGTAGTGTATCTACATGCTATAGTTAGGGACTTAGGACTATGTTCTTGATATTTTTGTTAGTGAAAAATTATAGGACACAAAAAGTATATATATGGAGTGGGTTGTTTCTGTGGCTTTTTTTTTTTTATTTTTGGCGGTTGCTGTTTTGGTATATATGACTTCAGAGTCTCCTTTAGGATCATCCTATCCTGGTAGTTCTTTAATAAAGTTCCCATCTGCCCTTTCCCTCTCACACTTACTTCACAACTGGTCGTCTTATATTCTGTTCCCCCATAACCATGCTAATTGAAGGGGCTAACATATGAAACAATGAGTGGAAAATCATAAAAACAATTTTTAAAGAGCCAGAAACACAAAGACTGCCTGTTCTTCTTTCTCGTGTGGCTCTTAACTTATAATGTTTATCAGTAAGTAGGGAGTCAGCATGGGTATAGCCTGTAAAATTAGAAAGACTATGACAGGGGCAACAGGTGTTGGGAGGAGGATACAGTAGACACGGGTGACATGAGCGTGGGAGGAAGGCTCTGGGTGAGTGAAATGATACAGTGTGGGCATAGACAGGAGGTGGAAGGAGGGCCAGCATAAAGTTTGCTGAGAATGCCACATGAAACCTAATATTGTGTATGGCAATTAATTTTTTAATGTTTTAATGATTTAAAAATGTACATGAAAAGAGCTATGAAGAAAGTAAATCAAAAGTAAGCCCACTTTTCTTGGAGTGGGATTGTGTGATGTCTCGCAGTTCCGTTTAGGGGGAGGATGCTGCAGTGTGGGGAGAGTCTTAGGACTGGTGATAGGCCAGGGTGGAGAGCTGGAGTCTTCTGATAGACTTAAAGCCATCACCTTCGGTGGTGGCTTCTGTGCCTGTGACAGGCTGTGCTCTTCTCACTGCCACCACAGCTGACATTTCTGCTTATTCCTGTAGAGTGACTCCCCCAAAGATGTCTCTCTGGTGTCAGGTAGAAAGGAGAGTTCATGGAACACTGTTTTCCCTCAGTTCATTGTTTCATCGTTTTAGGTTATTGGACTATTTCCAAGTCCCTCTCCTCTGGGGAGATAGGTGCACCTGTGAATTGAGCCCGGCTTCTCCTTTCTGCCTCCTCTCTCTGTATCCCGTTTTCATCCACCTGTAACTCCTCACTGCTCTTGCTTACACTTGTGTCTGTCTTGAACAGCATTTTCATTGATGGTTCTCATTCATTTTCATATTCTCAGAGCCTACCCCAAGATCTAATTCAATCCTTTCTTGACAATCTTCAGAATTCACAGTGGCATGGCCCAAAAATCTAAACAAAATACTCTGAAGGAAGGCAACTGTAAAAAAATGTAATTCTGATGCTTAATGGTATGTGTCCACTTGACTGGGCCATAGGATGCAGATAACTGGTTAAGCAATATTTTGGAGTGTGTCTGTATTTACCGAAGAGGTTCTGTTTGAAGCAGGAGACTGAGTAGAGCATCTGGCCCTCCCCAGTGTTGACGGGCATCATCAACCTTCTGAGGGTCTGAATAGAACAGAAAGTTGGGAGATGGTTGAATGGCCTGTACATAAATTACTGAATTGATAGTTACTGAATCACCAGCCTTCTCTGACCTGTGTCACTCTTGGTTTATAGTACTTCAGACATGGACTGCAATCTGGACCATCTGTTTTTCAAATTACATTGCTGCTTTGTCTGGTCCAACAGTTTACAGATGAGATACCATGGAACTGTCTAGTGTTTATAATTATTTGGCCAACATATCACAATAAATGTCTCTCTGGGTGCATAATATATATCTATGTGTATATCTATGTAATGTCTCATTTGTCTGCAAAACGCTACCCAACCCAGTGGCAGTCACTATTATTGTACTCCTTGTGTAAGTTATAACTTAGTTATTACATATGAAATCCATATATATTTTTCCCCATGAAGGAAGTTCAAGGACAATTTTATTGGCGTTTTAGAGAAAAACAACAGGGCAACCAAGCTGAAAATTTTGGCAACTATCAGGAAGAATGAGATGGAAAAGAAGAATGAGCTAGCCATGTCTTTAAGTTAGGGTCCCAGAAAGCAGGCAGGTTCTGTAGTGGAGGGTAAGAAGCAGGTGTGGCAGAAGGGGATGGGGAGCTTCAGGGTGTCCTGGAAAGCATGCTTTAGCCAGCAGATGAAAGAAAAAAAAAGTTATATGAGTAAACAGCTTTTATCAAATATGTTCTTTACACTTTTATTAGAAAACAGCTGCCTGACAGAGGCTCCCTCCATAAGCAGCAGCTAGGGAGCCATATCCTCTTTTTTTTTTTTTTTAAATGGGTAAACAGTCTTAAAGAGATCAAGTACCTTGTTCACGATCAAATAGCAACTTAGACTGGATGGAAAGACAATACCATCCTCCAAACCTCAGCTGTCCTAATCCGAGTTCCTGCTGTTAACTCAGCTAGCCTTGGGCCTTCTGTAAGGCCTATCTGTGCATTGATACTTATCACTGTCGGTCCTTCCCATCCTGATGGCTTGATACGTTCATATTCACATCTCAGGGGTTAATATACTCCTGGGACAGTTTACTTGCAAGTTACAGATTCAGGACACAGTTCAATCCCAACATACTACCTTGATTTCTATGTATGAGTTCATAATTTTCATTGTGGTCTGCTTTAATACTCTTCTTCCTCTTTGTATTTTATGGCCTGGATGGAAGGGAAGTTTGAGGTTGACTTTGTACATTCAGTCTTTGGCTTCCTCTTTTACAGGGCTGTTAAGCTGGAAACTATGAGCCAGTTAGCAGATATCTTTACCAGTACTTGTTATATGCCCTGAATTCAGGACTGTGCTGGCTGTTGAATAGTCAACAGTTCTCAATTCCCCTTTGCCTGACCCTTCATAATTCTACAACTATACCATAGAATTAACAGGTGAGTTGTTCTTGAATTATTCACAAGTTATTTTATGACTATCTTGCCTTTTCAACTGTATTGTGATTAGGTACTCAGTGTTTTCTGGATCTCCTGTAACACCAAGTCCAAGGTTTGGGTGCACAGTGATGATGATTCTGGGGAGAACAGCATTGAGTATATTGAGTATATTGTTAGGAGACCTGGCTCCAGCTCTGGCTTTGTTTTTATTCAGCAACAAGATTTTTGGACTTCTTAGTTGGGACTAAGTAGGTCTC
The DNA here is from genome assembly GCA_902168325.1 of Peromyscus nudipes. Taxonomy (NCBI): domain Eukaryota; kingdom Metazoa; phylum Chordata; class Mammalia; order Rodentia; family Cricetidae; genus Peromyscus; species Peromyscus nudipes. Next base: position 28,732 of record CABHPH010161615.1, on the reverse strand, counting down.
CCTTCTTTCAGTTCAAAAATCAGAAGGTTGATCTTTCTATATCATAGGTCTGTTCTAGCTCAAAATGTAAGATTCTGAGATTTCTGTAGTTTTTGATATTTACCTACCAATGCTTAATTGTAGTGGTACTGTCAAGAGTGGAAAAGTTATGGATGACCTAGATTTGCAGGTGATACTAGGTTTAGTTTAGAACACATGGTATTTGAGGAACTTGGGGGTATACTGAAAACTAGATGGCCTTTGAGAATGGAAATACTGATTTGCAATTGGAAGTTAACAGTAGAGGCACTGTTATTCTCCCCAGCATCGGTGACTGATCTGATCTACAGACCGGAGTTCCCACATCTTCAAGCTCCTAGTTCATCAGACCACACTGTGCTGGTTAGGTTTCCTTTTAGGACTGCCTTTTAACATCCCTAGTCTTTAGAATGGGTTAAATTTACTAATCATTATGCATCCAAATTTACATTCAAAATCATTTATGAAGTTTAGCTTAGCTTCCTAGGAAGGAAAAACAGTCAAATACCATCAACACTGCATACATACTCTGACCTCTTTAATTATGTGGCATGTATAAAAACCGCTGAATTGTGCAGTTACATGGATATGGTTTTGTGGCATCTGTTAAAAGTAAGTTGTGATGTGTAGTCTTAAATGGGTGTTTGGTATTCATAAGGTAACTACTCTCTCTACATCCCCGCCTAGCTCCAATGCTAGGTATCAAGTGGGGTGTGTAAACAGAAGACCGATCACATAATTCTGTATAGAATACAATATCAAAATGTGTATTTATGATGGGTCTCCATTTTGTTCTGACAAAAAAACTGGATACCCATGACAAAGGTCAAGTGAAGATCTGTCATCCATTTTACTACTTGCTGGACATAGTCTAGGGAATATGTAATACAAATAACTCCTTTCCAGAAAACTGAAAGGAAATGATTGCATTTGCGTGCAATGTATTATACAACAATAGTTTAGTGTGCATGAAATTTAAAACTGCTGGCTTTCCAAATATTACTTTTTAAAAGTGGAATTTTAAAGCATTGTTTAGTTTTGTGAGATACTAGAAAAGCTGACATTTAAGACCAAAGATGCTAAAAATCCTTATGGTCATAGTTTCAAGATATAAAATTCTCTAGTAAAAGTCTCTAATTTAATGAGCTTGTTGATTTCCCCTGAATAGTTTGCCCTTGTGAGCATCACATGTTATTTTACTATATGGTGACATTTTTCTATATATTAAAATGTCTTATGTGCAACACAATTCCAAATCTACTGTAGTGTCTGCTTTTTACAGTCAACAAATCTGGGGTTTTATTAGATGAAGCTCTCTCCCTCAACAGCATCAATGTCTTGTACAGGATTTCTTGTAGCCAGTATACAGTTACTGTTTTTAATGAACCAATGAATGACTGGTAAGCACAGTAGTAAGCTAAGAACCTAGGTACTTAACTCATTTAAGTAAAAATTCAGATAACTGATATACTCATTCATTGCTGTGTTCCAAGGGATTATATCCAAAGCCTCCAGAGAGTGTGGGTGTTTTTGAAGAAGAGTTGAAAGTAGTCTAAGTTGTCTAATGAGTCAGTTAACAGTAGGATCAAATAGGACTCACTATTTCAGTCATGTTGCCTGAAGCAAGTCTCCAAAATAGATTTGTCACACTAGAGAGGGGACCTAACGGGAATCTTTAGAAAGTTGCTTCTTGTCAAAGGAAAGAGTGAAAGTGGTTTGTTCCTCACTGAAACCTAACAGCTAAGGACTTGTTTAGAGTGTAATTAAAGCATCAACCTTTGAATGGGGACCCCTGTTGACCTTCCTCCAGTAGTGTCCACATGCCAAAGTCAATAACCTCCTAGGACAGGAATTAGAGTCAATTCTTCTTGTAATGCCTTCCTCAGTGTGACTCCTAAGAAGCTAATGCGAGCTTCTGGTCTGTAAAGTTGGATTATCAGTGCTAAGCGACTTGGCCAAGACACTTTGAAAAGTAATTTAGGGCTTTAGAAACATGTAGGGTTGAAACCACACTTTCATGCAATTGCCATAACAATATTTGCTTCCTGCCTTAGAAGTTCTTTCAGGGGCATCAATACAGTAATAGATGTGGTTTGCTTTAGTCAGAGAGCAAATGTTTTTTAAAGAAGATTTTTTTTTTACTCCTTTACATCCCTTCCCCCTCATTTACACTAAAGAAAAATTCTGTAGAGTTTTTTTTTTTAAGTATTCACTTATGGGAAATTTTTGCAAAATTACACTGACTGAAAGTGATTTTTGTTTGGCTTTCTTGTGAAGCCATCCAGAAAGGCCAAAAATTACTGGCATTGCTTTTGTGTAAAACTTTTCACATAGACTCCACTTGTAATTCAGCCAAGTATATATAATTCAGGTCATCAGTGACACACATACTCACTCAGGAGAACTGGTCACTGAGCAAAAGCTGTCATGAAACATGGTATGATAAGGTAATGTGGACACACCAAACCACACAGATTACAGCTAGGGAGACTTTACATGAACAAGCTTGGGAACATGATTTTCAGGACTGATCCCTGCCCCCACCCACCCTCAAGTGGGAAAGCCAATTGCTTACTGATTACGACAGCGACATCACTTGGCAAACATTTTGGCCTGAACTCAATGTGTGACATCAGGCTCCTTTAGGCTTTTTCACATAAAATGAATTCTCCAAAGAAAACACAAAAATTGAGCCTTCATTTGAAATCCATTATTGTATCCTCTAAGGTCTCATTAATTACCTCAGTAATATCTTACTTAATTTCTTTTTTCTGTGTAGATATTAACTAATACTTAAAATAAATGCTTAACCCCTCACAGTGGTTTTCTTAGTCAGATGGTCTTTTGTAGCTAGACTCACCCAACCCCCCTTTAAATTGGGTTTATATCCTTTGTTTTACTGTCGTATGAGAGTCCCCAAGTTTTGGAGTGACTTACATCACTTTGAGGAAAGAAACAAAGAAACAGTATTCTTTGTAAGGAAAGCTAGTCTGGCTTTGTGAAGGGGTGACTCTGCCACCACAGTTTAAAGGACTCAGTGATGGCATGCGGCTTTCCATGCCGCTGGAAAATGAGACGCTGATGTTTCATTTCCCTTTATGTCATCAAGTACTGCGTGCACTTACCTGAAATCACTAGACTTTCTCCCCCTCGAGTTTCCCCCACTATTTTGTTAGGGGGTGTTCACTCAGAAATTTCGTGTTCATGGCCTAAAGTAGGTAGCTGTCGGTCATGCCACAACAGGCCTGCAGCCTCCCTTGCAGGAGGCTGGAGCCAGTGTTGAGGGGGAATGTACCAGCAGTTCCAAGAGACAGGAACTGTATGTACAGACAAGGCAGAGGAAGAAGTTTCTGTGTGGGGTGTGAGTTGCGAGTGAGTTTGATATGCTCACACTCAAGCCATTCCATCTGGAAGCTTTTCCTTGACAAATGGAAACAAGTGAATGCCCACTTATCTGTTTGACTGGCTCAGCAGGGAATGAGCAACAATCTAATCAGTCACTTGTTCCTATTTCTTCGCAATACCTGTTCAGTTTGACTGTCCCTTAAGACTTTGGATCCTGTAAGACAAACACTAATCCCCTGAAGTCTTCCTCTTGTGCTCATCTGTTCCTGTAGAAATGCCACCCTCAGCAGACTGATTCCAAGGTGTACACTTGACTCTTTTTCTCTGCCTCTAGCTGTGTCCTAGTTCACCGTCCTTCTGTTCACAGTTCTGTGTTAGTCCTCTCTGCTTTCTGAAATTAAGCAGCCGTATCCATCTGCCTCCCAGTGTTACCGTGTTACTCTGGATGGCCTCTACAGCCTTGCTCCAGAAGATGAGAACAACTGTGAACATGAGAACCATACCCCACTAGCCCTTCCCATTCTCAGCCTGGATCTCTGTCATCTTGCTGTCTTATGTGGTCAGCCCCTGGAAAGGGACAGCCTGCACCTCTTTGTTCTCTGCCAGGCAACACTCTGACCATGTCAGTGAGTGTTCACACTAAGGAGAGATGAAAGAAAGTGTCTGCTAGTAGGCTGATGCCAAGACGGTATGGGGGCCAAATGAGGCCACTAGTGCCAAACCACAGGGGTTCAAAATAATATTTAATATAACATTGTCTCATTGAATAAGAAATCGTATATTTGTAATGTCTGAGTTGAATCTTCTCTTGGTGCCAGATTTCTTGAGCTTTTAAAATCTGTTCTTGTAGAGATCTCAGAGTTCATGAGGTTCAAATTTGCTGGGATGTCTCTCTCCTTTGCCCCCACCTCCCATGTATAAAACAAACGTCCTGGGGGCTGGGAGCGGTATAGAATAGATATAGGGGGCAGAGATTTCAAGTGAGTGTTGACCATGAAATTTTCTGAACAGAAATGAGACCTCACCATTAGCAGGGACATTGCTGGAACTTTGGTTTCCTAGCTAAAATACTAACTGGAAATTTATTAGTCAGTTTGGTAATGTAAGCCTTTAATCATAGCACTCAGGAGGCTGAGGCAGGAGGATTGTCTGAAGCTCAAAGTCAGTCTGCACAATACAGCAAGACAGTGTCTCAAAAGCAATACAAAACAAAACAAATATTTGAATAAAGCAGGTGAGATTGCTTGTGTTTTGAAAATGGGAGCTCACAGCTCATTTTTCTGCATTGTTCTGTGATTGCTAGTCTTTAGTATTGACAGTGTGACTCTTGCAAGTACACACAGAAGTAAAGCAGGCACATGTAGAAGGTGACATCGCAGATAGTCTTGTTTTCTCTTTGCAGGGTCAGTGGAGTGGTCTCGTTTTCCTCTTTTGTAGTGTGGATGTTCAGACTGTAGATGCTGATTCAGAGCAGGTCAAAGTCGAACAAATAACCTGCCCCGGGTATGGTAATAAAAGATTTGCCAACCACACTGCTTTGCAAGAGTCGTACTTCGCAAACACCGATTCACCCCTGGAACAGCTGTTCTCATCTCAGTGTTCAAAGTATTGCACTGGATTCTGCCCACGACCTAGTGAAACGGCCACTTAACTTCCTGGAGTGTCTTCCGTGTCACAAAATCTAGGGCGTTTCCTGTCTTTTCCTGCATGGGTTTGTGTGTTTGTTTGTTTTGGAGTTTGGGGTTTTTTTTTTGTTTGTTTCTTTTAAGTTTTTCCTTAGTTTCATTGACTTTCTCTTTTTGCTCTTCCGTTCTTTCCGTTGTTTTTGTTGTTTTTGAAGATGTTTTGTTTTATCGTTTCCTCTTTTCTCAGTATTCTCTACTGACATCCCAGAAAACAGCTAAGCACTGATTCTAGGGTTCCCTTGAAAACATTTTGTCTCGTGATGGCACCTAAGCACACAGCTTCAACTAGTACCCATTGCAGATTCACACGTGAGCCCATATTTTTGTAGACCTATATTTCTGACCATAGGTGAAATTTATACATTTTTTCTACTAGATTTTGGAAGACACCAAGATATTTCATATTCAACCTGTCTAAATCAAGATTCATCGCCATGTAATTAACCTTTCTCTTCAATTGAAATTCCGCAACCAAAGCTGTGCCCCATTTCCATATTTCACAGCTTGGTGCATAACCAGAATGCCAGCTAAATAACTCCTATGGCCAGTGCACATCTCTTCAGTCTCAGCCAGTCACGATGTGGACTCCCCATCATAAATATTTCCTGTTTACACCCTCATTTCCCTTATCTGGGTAGCTGCCTCCTAAGCAGGCTTCCTGCCTCCAATCTCCAGCTCTTCTCGTCTTTCCTCCGTGTTGCGTCCATTGTTCTTTGAGAAAGTGTACCTGATGACCTCACTTTCCTTCTTACAGTTAGTTTATTGTTGGAGTGTTTATGGCTGGGTGCCTGTCTTTCCCTTTCTCATGCTGCACTTACACCCTAGTCTGTAACTGTGGTTGACTTCCCTCAGGACTCACTCATTTCTTGCCATACCACTTGTTCTTACATACATATTTCTCCTCTTACATTGAAAAATCATTTTGAATGTTTGCTTATGAACAATTTCTCTTAGTGTCTGTGCAGCTTTCTCAGTGGCACTCCCTTAGAGGATTGGAACCCAGTATTTATATCTCCGTGATTATTATACTGTATTGATAATGCCTTTAGATATGTGTTTCCCTCACCCTGACCATCAGATCTTTGAGACCAGAATATGTTTTGTATTAACCATTGTAGTATTTTCAGTCCATAGGAACATTTATAATACTTTGCAGAAGGGGTCATTATTTTGTCCAGTGTAGCTCTTACCTTTCACATTCCTGTTCCAATAAGTTTATGAATTCATCACTCTTTTTCATATATTCTTTATGTTTTCTCTTTTCTTCCTCCATCTCCATTATGGTTTGCCTGTGGGATTTTTCTACCATTAAAAGTTGTTCCAAGATTCGTCTGTGCGATTCTTTATGCTTTTCTATGACTTTATCCAACTACAAAAAAAAATACATTTATTGCCTGTTAATAACAAATTACTCACAATACTTCAATTAAATGCAAGGTATAACTGATAAAATACTGGTTCTTGCTTTGTTTTATCATATAAGATTGAAAAAATTGTGACTCATTGTGAATTTAAAGCCAAGTACGATTATATGATATTTTAGGCACATCTTAAAAGGCATACAATTAAGTAAAAATCCAAGCCACAAACTAACCAAATCATTTGGGGGAAAAAAGGCAGAACTAAGAAGTTGTTTGGAACCCAATGAGCTCCCTCTGACATCTAAATTCTCACATTGGCTGTCAGGTTTCTTCTGTGGTTTATGATAACATTTTATCACCTTTTTAAAAGATTTGATTATGTCATTGATGGTTTTGAATAGACTTGGCCAGTTACTTTGTGGACACTGAAACTGTTAAGTTGTGTTGCTTGCCTGCAGAGGCATTGCTAACTAATACCTAGTTTCTGAGAAGGTGGTGTTCATTTTCTTTTTTTCATCGGCGGCGTTTCTCCACATCCTACAGCCGCGAGAAGTTCTTCTTCTAGGGCACTCTTCCTTCCGAGTTAGAGAAGCCCCTTCCGTATTATCTGACACGTGCTTGAGGTTTTTTGTTTTTGTTTTTTTTAGATTTTTCAGAAGGAAAATAAAAGCAAAGGGAGAATGTTAACAGTACAAAATGAAGAGTCAGAAAAAAGAGTAGATTTTTTTTCCATGCAGGTTTCTTACTGTGTGACTAGGGTATAGAAATCTATAGTCCTAATACGTTCGCTCTCCTGCTCCCTTTAGTTTCTGGGTGTCCCGTCTCCCCTCTTACTTATTAAGTAGAGGAGAAGAGTAGACAAATGAGCTTTATAAGTAATTATTTGGGCTTCAGGGAGCTGATAGCCGAAGACAAAGAAATCTAGAAGGGGGAAGTAGAAGAAATAAAAGAGAAAAATTGACAGAACATGGAGGTGGCAATGTGTGAGAGAGTGTGTGTGGGGGGGGGGTATGTCGCATTTAGAAAGCAAGAAGAGAGTAGGAATAGCATTCAGGGCCACCTTACAGAGACATTGCCATTTGATGAGTTTTGTTCCAAGTATTTTCCCCAACCATCAATTTGCATTGCACCTCATATAGTTGGCGTATTTGTCAGACCCAGCGGAAGCATTTTGGGAGCCAGGATAGTTTTAACGCTATTGACTTGCATGCAGCCTCAGTTCCTTTTGTTTAAAATTTGGATTAAGGCATAAATCAACAGACTTTGGGTGGTCTCATCCTCATCACTTAGAGAAGTACATTCACATGACCAAACTGTTTCAGAATTTGGCAAGGCAGTAGTCTTCTCTCATGAGATTCCCAAGACAAGAATAGCAAGAACATTAGAGGTCAATCCTGGACTAGATTGCCAGAGCAATGGGGGGGGAGGGGAGGGCAGGGCGTTTTGTCCAAAACTTGCTTTCATTCTCTCAGCCTTAACTCAAGATTCTCAGTTGTTTCCTTTTATAAAAATGAAAATTATGAAAGTTTCCACTTAGGTCTCTGAGGGAATTAGAAGAGAAGAAAGGATGCCAGGGTTTTAGAAATTTCAGCACAGAAAAAGGAGCAAGAAGTACTTCATCTCTGGGCGGTGGTGGCCAGGTTTAGGCTGCTCACCTTTGCCACTACAGGATGCTGTGGGTAGTAGATGTCAGTAGATGTTTGAAGAACAGAGGGTATGCCATCATCGAAAACTCGGTTTCTTGGACAGTTTAGTTTCTTTTTAATGATCAAACTTTCTATGACATAATACCTCAGTGTTTTAACCTTGATGATTGAACTCGATCTGCTTTTTATTATAGTCTGGATAGACTTCAAGCCCCAAAAGAAATACATATGCTTGCAGGATTCATGCGTATGTGTGCTCTTCCATTTTACAGTTCAGTCCAATAGTAAGAAACAAGAAAGAAACCAAGTGGAAGCATCTTGACTATCATTCATCTTTCTCCCCCACAGAACTTGTAATATTTATCTGTTTGGGTAGGCTAGAAGAGCATTAGGAAATGCAATTGTGAGCTGAAAGGGAGTGCATATCACAACCACTGGCTGGGCCCAGTCTCCTGGCTGGCTGCTGTGCTTGTGCCTTCTACGTGCCCATGCCTGCTGTGGTACCTACCTCGTTCATTGGTTTCTCATAGATGTCCTCCTGCCAGGGGGCGGATGTTGCTTGAAAGGCATCTCTTTGGAGAGCCTCCAACACCTTTTTTGGAGTGACAAACCCATACTGAGCTTCCAGCAAAGCCAAGTCCATTTTTTCAGCCCTCAGAATGCCTATGACTTCATCTCGAGCCTGGAAGAACAAACAGTATTTCAGAAAGATTGCTTATCTACCCCAGGACTCAGCACATGGTCTCTTGTGATAGTTGGTGATATTTCTTATTCTCTTTAAAATATGTGAACCGTATTCGGTGATAGCAACCTTTGGAGAAGGTAACAACAGAACTGTATTCCTTCATCCTTCTTACATACCACTTATACATTAACAGTATTTTACAAAATGATCACTGTACTACATTGGGGGAATGTTTCATTGGTTTCCAACAGAAGATAGCCCTCAGAGGACTGTCTTTTGGCCTTTTAAAAGTTAGGAAATAGATTCTTCTTATGTGTAGCATCTGTTTTTAGATTTTTATATAAATAAAATGATTAATAATGCTGAAGAGCCAGTTTACATGAGATGCAAAATGCTTATTGTTATTTAAACCAACCCAGAAGTCTTCTGGCATGATTATTGAGATATCCCTGTAAGCTAAGGCCCCCAAGCCACATGAGCAGAGGATGTGATCTTTCACAGCATTCATACCAACTACATGTCATAATGGCAGCCCTTTTACATGTGATTAATTGTAATTGTTTTTTTCTTAATTGGTAGAAGAGAAGTCTGTTTGTGTAGTTAATGTTTTGCTTTTGGATGTACACAAGTGTGAACCACAGCCATTGATTTCTTTAGCAGCAAGTACACCAAATTCATACGCAGGCTTCCCCTTAGATCATGGCAGGGATGGCCCCAACCCAGCTAACCTGCAGTTCTCCCTCCAGAATGCTGAGGAGAAATAGTAAGTCATCTCTTGAGAGGTCTTCTGCTTGGTGGCCTTTGCCAGTGTGTGACTTCTCTGATGTGGGATGTGGAAGGACCCCATCTGTCTCTCCAGAAGAGTCTTTGTCCCTCTCTCTGTGCCTCATGTCCTGGAGACTGGGGAATTTGCCACGTCTAGGGAATTGCTTTGGGGCTGAGCCCTCAGTGTTGCTGCTTCTGGAACGCATTCTTCAAGGACTGGAAGAAGAGAAGACAATTTGTAACTCTTACTAGAAGTAGAGTTTTATAAGTACCTATTACTGCTCTAACAACTCTACACTCTTGTTATATTTAACTTGATCTGGCTAATATGTACAACAGAGAAGGGTATTACCAGATCCATAAATCACCATCTTATTTACACTTTTCCTTGTAAAATCAACATTTTAAAAGCTTGTTCTGCCCTGATTAAAGCCACTTATGTCCATGGGTAAACAGCCCATGTTTGAACTTCATCCACCACACATTCCACCACAAGAACCTAGGTCATACCTCCAACTGTGGCCGAGTGCTTACTTACACGAAGACATACTTAACATAATTGTGAAAGGAGGAACTTGCTAATGATTTTTCTTTAGTTTCACATTATTCCCTCTTGAAGTTGTTGGTGGTTTTTATATGTATGTTTTTATCTTGTTAACTTTTTAGCTTTGGCACATTAAGATGGGAAGGTCAAATGTCTGCTAGAGAATCCTTTAGGTGACTTTGTTATTAAGGCAGAGTTTAGTATTAAAAACATTTAGGCCATTCCTTGACTGTTCCTGACAGTCTACCAAAATTCCAGATGCTTCTCTTTGTGCACTCATCGGTAAAGCAGAGGCACCAGTGCAGAGCAGCTGACTGGAAATGGACCACATGAACTCCATCTCTGAGGATACAGCTGTACAAATTAGTTGACAGCAAGGAAAGCTGTTTCACTTTTAAGGATTCTGACCAGTCTCGAGCTTGTAGTGGACTCCAGGAACTCACAGGCAGATGCATTTTTCATTTCATTTTGTTAAGGCAATAGCTTCACTATATATAGAACTCGTTATGTAGACCAGGCTGTCCTCAAACTTGTGATAACCCTCCTGCCTCTGCCTCCTGATGAATACAGGCATATACTACCACATCTAGCTAAGTTTTTCTCTCTCTGCTACTCATCTTTAAATTACTTTCTGTACACAGTACCCTTTAAAATCCAAGGCAAGAGACCTGCAAGCATACAGATTAACTGCTGCCATGTACTACCATGCATACTTGTCAAACTTTAGTAAATTACTGTGAATATGAGAAAGAAAATTTTACAAGTAGTGTATGATCAATACAGGTAAATCCCCTGTGTATCTCCTTCAGTGTTTATCCTCTTCCCTACCACTCCAGAACTGACCATCATCTTGAACTTGGTGTGTAACATTCCTATATGTATATATTTATGCTTAAAAAAATGTGTGCATGTTGCTGAACAATAGATAGTATTGCTTTGCATGTTTTTAAGCTGATGCAAGTAGCATGTTGATAGGTTTCTGAAACTTGCTTTTTTATCCTATATTTTTAAAATTCATCTTTGTTCCTTTTTTCTGTAGTTTATATATTTTGTTGGTCATATAGTGTTTCACTGTGTGAATAGTATACCATTTACTCACCCATTTTTCTCTTGATAGACTTTTAAAATAATTTATTCCTCTCTACCCCCACAAAAAAAAAAAAACACACACACACACACTATTAGGAACATGCCACTCTGAATTTTCTTGTTAGTATTTTTCCTAATTATGTGCATTTTTAAGAAGTATTTTTTAAGCCACAAGAGTGGAATATATGAAGTATGTGTGTCTGCAGTATCACTAGAGATGATTGCTCCTCTGAATGGAGCATTGTGAAGCACCTTTTGAAGCTACCTCAAGACTCATGACAACACTGTGAGGTAGAGAATGGTTTAAGTGGAAGCACAGAGGACTTTCTGAGTAGAAGAAATGAAAGCTCACATAGTCACTGAACCTACATTCATACAAATGATGCCAAAATGCCAGTGTGCTGTATTGCTTGAGACAAATGCCGACAACCTGTCTTTAAGAAAATGCTTGTTGCCTGGATATAGGGAGCACCCGAGTTCTAAATGCAGTATCCACGAAGAGTGATCTGTAGCAATAGTTGTCACTGGCTCTTCCCCAAGTAGTCAGGGATGGGGTCAATTTTTTGAGAAAAGCAAAAAGTATAGAAAAAGGTGTGTGTGTGTGTACGTGCGTGCATGCGTGTAGGTAATAACTTATGAATAACTAATATAATTTTGTTACTTTGTTACTTGAGCTGGCTCCAAATACCTGGACTCCAGCAATCCTCTGTCTCAGCCTCTGAAGATACTGGTATTAAAGCATACCAGGTAGAAATTACGATGAGTGATAGATATCACTGGAAAAATTGGATAGATGACTGGAAAAATTCACTTCAGATATACTAATTTAATTGCAAATGTGTTCATGCACTAGTATATTATCATATTATGTGCCTTATGAAAATGTATTTAAAAATAAAAAGGGAAAAGATAAATGTAAATTACATTTCTAATTGTTTTTCTCCAGTCATTGTATTTTCTTGAACACCTCAAGGATGCCCTTGCTCTGTACTATAACAATAGTGGAAAGTTATTACATAGATTAGATATAGTCAAACCAAGTAAATACTGTTCTCAGACTTACATTTGCACATGAAGGACAAGGTCATCTTGTGCCTTTTGAATAATGTTTTTATTTTATCTTATCTTATAATGTGTATATTGGGGGGAGTTGCTGAGGATGGTACCAATTAATTTGCTCTACCATTGAGCTACACCCAAAGCCCTGATACAATTAATCGCAGTTCATGGCTCCTGGGATGTACCTTGCCTGATGCTCCAATCTGTTGGATGAGTCTTCAACAGAGTGATTGATTTGCTTCTTGTACTTTGTGTCCTTCTGTCTCAGGTATATATAGTTGTTCTAAACTATTCTAAGTTAAGATAGTATCCACAGTGACTCAAAATTCTGTGTTTCACTCCATAGCTCCATCCATGTTGCATCTCCTTTGGGTATAATTGGTCTAAGATGCAACCTCTCACATGCAGTTAGCTATAGGCTATTTGGTATCCTGGGGTGTCAGCCAGATTGCCTCATCTCTGGCCCCATCCTCTAGTAGGCTGGACCCAAATTCACCATTGGTAGTGTCAGGGCAGCACTGCAACAGTGTGAGAACTGAAACTCACTCAAGCTCTTGACTTATGGGTAGACACTCATCACAAGGCCAGCCCCAGATACAGTTGTGGGAGAACAGACTCCACTTGTAGATGGAGAGAGATGCAGACTCCAGAAAGAATTGGAGCCATTGGGAAAAGTCCACCACACCTACACAATTTAAAAAAAAAAAAAATCTAATTTTAAAAAGATAAAAAAAATTTTTTTTTTTTTAGTTTTTTTTTTAATGAATTTCTGTGATATATTCTTATGCCCTTTGATTACATACTCCTATAAGGAACAATTGCTTAAAAATAAGAATCAGCTGTGTTCTCTTATTAATTGATAAATATTCCTCTTCCCTCATCATACTTCCTAAAGTATGCCTTCCACCATAGCAAGATAACAAAAGCTCCTTTTTATCAGGGAACTTGCTAGGCACTGTTCATAAGCAGTACCCTTTGTGCGTAGGGGGCTGGCTCTGTGTATCCTCTGTTCGTTTCTCTCCCCTCACTCCTGAGTGGCTGAGCCGCTATTTGCTAAGGGAAAGCCAGTTGACAGTTTGTAAATAGAAAAACGCACACACAAACAACTCCAAAATTTTAGTAGCATGTTTGTTGTTCTTTTAAACATGATTATCGTTTTTTGTTTTTGTTTTTCTTTTGAGACTACAAGTTCTGTTTGGAAACTAGTGTGAGTCGCTGTATTATTGCTGATTAATGAAGCAGTACTCACACTGATTGAGAACAGATCCAACATGTATAGGTAGGTGCCTGGTCTACTGAGTGTATGTCTCTACATGTTTATGGTGGTGGAGTTTCCTTCCCCCATCTGCCAACAACCACAACTTGATTAGTAATGAGAAGTAATTATCAAGAGGGAGAAAACAAAGGCATGAATTTCATGATACTCATGCATTGTATTATCAGTGACTTCATTGTTTCTCTTGGCAATTTTTTAATACAGCTGTGCATGGCCCAGGAATACAATGTGAGGTAAAGAAAAATGTATTTGCAATGGTGGTTTAGATTTTTTTAGTACCACTTCGCAAGGGGGGAAGGAGGGAGGGAGGGAGGGAGGGAGGGAATGGATAACTGCTTTTTTCTTTTTTAATAATAAATGCCAAATAATGGTGTCTTTTGCTGCTTTGATAAAGCAGTAGTGGTCCACTACTGACCATCATACAATCGTGCTTTTTGAGTGCATAGACTGAGAATCTGGAAACCTGACTTCCTGTTCCAGTTCTGCCTTTAATTAGGCAGGCCTGACTTACTGCTTACGTGAGAATTTGGGGCTATGTTGGCCCTACAAGATCATTCAGGGTGAAACAAGGACCAGGGGTTCTTCCCTTTGACCTCTCCTCTGTCTCTTACTCAGTAATGGGTCCCCTGACAGCAAGGCTGGGGCCTGAGGCTTGATGAGCTCTGAAGTCTCGGGGCTTCCCGCACTCAAGTTTTGTGATTCTCTGTTGTCTTGTATCTATGGATACAAATACCATGTAGTTGGCAGTGAAAAGTAGATTGTATTTTGTTTTCCTATGTAGTGACCTGGGTCTGTTTTTCTTTGGTTTAAGCTAGTTGAAATCATGGTGGGTTTTGGTAAGAATGTGTCAAACCAAGTGAAGGACTACAGAGAATTTGCAGGGTTTTTTTTTTTTTTTTTTTTTTTTGCTTTTTGGGTTTTTTTCTTCTTAATTTAGTTATAGGAAACAGACAAATGTAAATAGTAACTCATTCTATTAACCCTCTCTTCCTAATTCGTATACCTTAATCAAGTTCTATCCATAAAGGTAACTTTTTAAAGTAATTTTATTAATCTTTTATATCAAAATTGTTTATTCTACCTAACTGGGTAGTTATTTAGAAATATGTTTAGTATTAGCATATCGTTAATTTGTGTGTGAATTACGAAAGAAATACGAGAATATTTTATTTGTGTAAAGTAACTTGGAAATGGCTCAAAAGAAATCAGTTTGGTTTTTTTTTTTTCATTTAATATAATGTTGAGGTAACCAGTCAAAAGTACTTTGACTTAAAGAAAATAATAATAGAGGTGGTAACTAACATTTATTCAATACTTACCATGTACAATCCTATTCTAAATGGTTTTCTTTAATTAACTTACTTAATCTTTACAAGACTTTATTTCTCCTCTCTCCATTTTGCAGGGGAGAAAACTGAAATTTGCCAAAGATCATACTTCTAAAAGTAGCAAAGTTGGGTTCTCATTTGGTCATCTATGTACAGCACGCCCTAGATCACCACACTGCATCTACTTAGTTACCAAAGGGTAAAAGAAAGTAGTAAAGGAAAGTCCTGGTTCGGCATTGGTAAGTGGCCATGGTGCCACCCCATGTGTTAAATACCGAGCACCTTGAATTATACAAAAGTTCAAGTAACAGAAATCCACAAGCCTTTGGCTTTGGAGCAACTGGTCTATCCAGTAAGATTATTTTCCTTCCGTATCTTATACATGTGCAGAAACATATTTGAATGCAGTTAGTCTTAAATATCAGTTTTCTTTCTTGACCTCCTTGCTAACATTTCGGAATGGGAGGAAACATGCCTCAATACATAATATGAGGCTTTGTAGAATTTGGTAGCTCTGGCTTAAACCCTAGCTCCAAGATGACTCTGCCAGTGGTTCTCAAACTTCCTATGCTGTGACCCTTTAATACAGTTCCTCACGTTGTGGTGACCACCCCGCCCCCCACCATCAAATCATTTTGTTGCTTCTTCATAACTGTAATATTACGACTGTAATGAATTGTAATGTAAATATATGATACAGGTCCCCAAAGGGGTTTCCAGCCAAAGGTCGAAAACCACTGCTCTATGACCTTGGGTCTTATTCTGTCTTTACATGTGAAATGAAGATAATGAAAGGTACCTGCTAGTGGATTTATGGTGCACTCTGTGAGCATAATGCTCCTATTGTTCATGCCTATGTCTCTGTATTTAGAGGAAATGGACCTCAGCAGGATTTACTGGATGACTGAATCATGCAGTTCTTTCTCAGCAAAGCTGGTTGGGTGAGAGCCGCTTCATGGTAAAGATGATTCATCTGTAAACCACTGGCTAGAAGTATAGAAAGAGACACTGAGAATCTACCAAAGTGTACCCATCCTTCCATGTGCCACGCACTGATTTAAGTGTGCCATGGTCATTATCTTATGTATGCTTAAAAGAATATTAGCAAAAATAAAATGAAAAACAGTGTAGGAAAAGGCTGGATAAAGACAAAGTGAAGTTGAAAACTTATGAGTCATCAGAGAGAAAATGCCTACAAAAAGTTGAGTGTGCATTTATGTACACACATGGTAATGTGCTAGGTGGGGATGTGGCATTAGACCCTAAAGGCAAACTAGCAATCTCCTTTTAATTTCACTGAATTTAGAAAACATTTGATATCACTTCCCCTAATCACGAACTAACTCTCCTCCCTACATACATAAAATTAGCTGAATGTCCATCACTTTTTATTTGGTCAACATTAACTTTGTTTGGGGGCATGTCATATTTTATTAATATCATGTTCTTTAAACATGATTTAAATATGTGGGAAATTTTAGGTGTGAATTGTTTATTTTGATGACTAGACAACTGCATAATACAGAGCAATTCTATGCTACCTTGAGGATACTCATTACTGGGAATGACCCAAAGGTTTAAGTTGGAATGTGTTTAAAAACTCATCTTTTGATGATTTTTATTATTGACATGTCTGATAGCTTTTCATTTTCCACCTTTCTCAGCATTGAATCATAAACTAAAACTTAGTTTCCTCAAAGGAAAATGGACAGAGCTATAGTAAGATTTCAGGGTTCTCAACAAAGCTGTTTAGGCTTCTAATATCATCTGTCTTATGGTAAATGTGATTCATGTAAGCATTATGGAAATGCTTTCTATAAATAGATGTGAATAGTGCTAAGTCATAGAACAGCAAGGTCATGCTTGCTTGGCCAGATTAAGGGAAAAAATCTACTGGGATTTTATTTGGTCTTTCAAAAAAATGTATTTTTTAAAATGTTTCCTTTTATTGCCCTAGTCACCAGCATTTCAAGACACTAAACTCAGTCAGCTCTACTAAACCTGTCTGATGGTTACAAAGACAAATTGAAAATCAGATAACCTAATTCAGCATTTGACTCTCTATCTTTTTCTCCCATTTTTCAATTAAGAGAAAATCACCAACACATCCCCCTATTGTTTTTTTGTTTTTGTTTTTGTTTTTTGTTTTCCTTGTAGGGCATGGACATAGTTTGAGAGAAGGGAGTGGAAAATGGAGCATGTTCACATCCATTCTCTAGGATGCCAGGTTCTAAGAGCAAACATCACAGACTCTAATATGAGGCAGCACAGTATCTTCTCCTGTGGGCCCCACAGTACCAGACAGTCAGCTCTTCCTTTGCCAACTACTCCGACAGCAAAGTCAGAGAAGGGCTTCCCCTGTTAGCAGGTGCAGCCTAGCTCCCAGTAACTTCAGGTCATATACCTGGTTCTTTCTCAGAACTAAAGCAAGCAAAGCTACTTTACTGGCTACTTTACTTCTGTTGTCATGGTGTAGTCCTTTAATGGGAAAGATTATTCTCTATTCTAGGAGACCCCATCAAATTTCAGGCCCTGTCACCCAGCATATAAACACATTATAATTATGCCCCTTTAGACCCACTCACTCTTCATTCATACCCACCTACTCTATTTCTCAGGAAATGTATGGAGTTGAACACAATTTCCCAGATCTTAAACACCAATAAAGCAATAGAATGTTGATATGTTTGTAGGAAGATTTTAGATGTCAGCTTTCAGTTGGAATTTTACATATAGACCCCAAAATTTCTTGAGGCATTAATGAAGACTTACTCCAGGTTAGCCTGTCAAGTGGTTACTTATAAATATCTTTCATGTGTACGTTGTTTGACAGCATAAGAAGACAACTATTCATCCTATTTTGTAAATGAGGAATTAGAGATTTAGGAAACGTAAACAACTTTAGTCAACAAATACTTAACCAGTTATGAAAGCCTTGGTTCTCTCGTTCCCCCACCACACACACACACACACACACACACACACACACACACACCCTTTTCCCTTTTTTTCTCTCCTTGCTCATGCTAGACCCATTGACATTCACATTCTCTATTTAATTTGAAGTACTCTTTGGTTCTTATCTACTAACTGCTATAATCCCAGAAGCAGCTAGGCTGTAATACAGAATAAATAGCCTGCTGATGAGGTCTAATGGGGCACACTTACATCATGGCTTTTCTTAGCTCTGTGTTATGGAGAAAGGACAAAAAGAAATATAAAAATCTCTTGAGTATAAATAGTTGATTTATCCAAGTTTTCCATTACAAATCAGTGGCTCTTTAAAGAGTCTTTTCTCATTTAAGGTTGAAACAGCCTAAGAATGGTTTCCAGATCCTGGTGGAATAGAGCAGGAAAAGAAAATTATTTTCATGTAACTCAACTTAGTGCCATACTCCCTGGCCTAAATCAGGGCTCTTGAAAATCACAGGATTCTTTTAAGTTTCAGACTGCATCACTTGCATATTTCTTCCAGCTCTGATTTTTCTCAGAAGTGAGGTGGGATCAAGCTGGTCATCTGACTCTCTGTCCTCTTTGAATGTTTGTCTAGTCAGGTCTAATTCGTCAGTCTCCTTCCTTCTGTAACTAAGGTCCAGTGAAGTGAATGGATGTGCCTGTGGTCACACCCAAAGCCAACCCCAGCACACAGGTATCCTGCCCGTAGCTCTGCTGCTGTTTCTGTTCAAATGTTCCTTCTTCATACCCAATCTCTATTTCCAGCTCTAGAGAGATACAAATCCTAAAAAAATAAAAATACGCCTTTCAGAGTACTCAGAGTCTCCCACAAAAAAGTTGTTGACTTTCTCAACCATGTTCCTCATCCTTTGGATGCTCACTCTGAGTGTCTTTTCATTCAGGTCAATCAGTCCAATGTAAGATACATCTAGGGTGAACAGATTTAGGAGATGTCAATAATTCCCATCTAGAGATTTTACAGGACAGCATAATGTCTTTCCTTTCTCCTCTTCTATCTAAGACAATGTAAGTACACAAGAAAAGTACATATTACAGAGAAAATATCATAACCCACAAGGCCAATGAGACCTTTGAGCCACTGACTGCCTCTTGCCCAGCATCTCCGGTGTGCAGCATTATTACCCCATAACTGGGAAGAAAACTGAATGACTCCTTCCTTCTCAGGCATGTGTTTTTTCTTCTTAGTGGATGAGTAGGAAAGTAGCTTTGCCAAATTTCTCTTTTGTATCAGATAGTGTAATTGGTAGTTTCTGTTCTTTGTGCCTTTTAAAACATTTATACACATAGATTTATTACTCTCCTTTGGCAAATGCAAAGAGTAAAAAAACTAAGGTGTTGAGAAGCTCACAGCTTATTGAGGTAGAAATGTTGGTTCATGATTGAATACAAAATACTTAGCAACACAATAAATAATCCGCAATATACAGAGTAAGTACTTTTGGGGGTTTTTGAAAAGGAAGAACTAACTCTGCCAGGGGACTTAGTGGTTCTTGAAGGAGGAAGAAGAGTTCCCAGGTCAAATGTACAGGAAGAAGGTGGCTTGGAAAACAGTATATGGGAAATATCCAATCTTCCCAATGACTAAAGGAAGATAAGGGTAGAAAGGTAACGTGTGGCACAGATAAGGTTGCTCATCACAAGGCAGCTTAGATAAGAGGCAACAATCAGTGCCCAGCAAACACTAGGAAACTGAAATGGATTAAATATCTTTCCATATATTCTGTAGACAGCCTGTAAAAAGTCTTGTTTTCTATTTTGTGAGTGTTCCATTTGAAAAATGTGTGTGTGTGTGTGTGTGTGTGTCTGTGTGTCTGTGTCTGTGTGTGTGTGTGTACATGCTCATGCATGAGGGTGCAAGTAGCATGATGTGCATATGGAGGTCAAGGGACAATCTCATTGTCAGTTTTCACCTTCTTATCTTTTTTGAGACAGGGACTTCCTTATTGTCTGCTGTTGCTCTGCATACCCCAGGCTAGCTCACCCACCTGTGTTTGCCTCCCATCTCACTGGTAAAGTGTGGAATTACAGACATGCATCACCCACTGTGTCTGACTTGTAGATAGGTTCTGGAAGTTTGAACTCATGTCACCAGGCTCACATAGCAAGCTTTTTTTTTTTTTTTTTTTTTTTTTTTTTTTTTGTTCCTGACCCATCTTCCCAGCCCCAGATTAATGTAGGAAAATAGTGATTTAGAAAAAAATACTGATCTCATCTATTACATTGTCTTCATATTTTAGGGAACTTTTTCTGAAAAGAAAAGTAGATAACCTTAATAAAGCCTTAATAATCAAAATGCCCATGAAAGGTTGTCTTGATAACAGCTGGTGTTATTGTCCATGGTGTGTGAGAAAAGAAGACCAAGGAAATTTAAATGTAGGGGCTATGTTAGATAATATTAACAATGTAAATTTGTGTTACTAGTTGTGTGTGTGTGTGTGTGTGTGTGGAGCTAGGACCCTGTATTTTTCATTGCTTTTCAAGACTGCCAAGTGTAAGTAAGGCAATAAGTAACACGGGGTACACAGCAGAGGAGAGAGTGTAAGTTGTGGCTCCAGCTTAGCTGAGTTCCAGTCATGCACTCTGGTGCAATTACCGCAATTGCTTCATTTTTCAGGGCCCGGTGTCTTAACTGCAGTAGTAGAAGAGTTAGAGATCCTAGAGCCCTTGGGTATGTGCTGCTGTGCCCCGGTACTCAGTACCTGGCAGGAACTCCTGGCGTCCTGGTGGGGAGGACTTAAGGGAACACCTGCATCCCCTTTTCACCGTACACGTCTTCAACTTAGTAAGAAAATAAGTTCAGCATCATGAGGCCAATATGTTTTCTAGTCCTGCTTCACCACGTGACGCGAGTTCTTTCAGTCAGAGCTCAACAAGTATTTTAAGAGTGTGTGTTATTGTGTGTCATTTGAAATGGAGATTGGCAAACTGAAGGAGTTGGGGTCTGGCCAGGAACCAATTGCTGCTGTCCAATAGAGAGGTGATAGTGAACTGTGTCCCTTCCAATTCAGAGGGACTTGGCCTGAAGTGACTCTTTGGTCCACACTCACCAAAACTCTAGAACTGTTCTAACAGACTACAGAGGCTCCTGATTTAGAACAGGATGCTCACCCATGCTCTTGTTGATCAGTGAAAACTTTAAAAATCCATCGTTGACATACGAGCAACACAAAACTTACTGTCTTCAGGTACCATGCAAGAGTACTTTGCATGCATGGTTTTCATTGGAATGAAACCCCTATGGTTTTATATTATGCTTAATCTTTAATATGGGTTCTAAGAACCTAAACCTTATGAGCTTAGGTCAGTCTGCCCCAAGCCATAGAGATGGTAAGTGGCAAAGCAGGAACTCTTGCTGGCTTCAGATCTCATCCAGTCTCTACAGACCTTTTATGTTGCATGAATTCTTTCTCATTAGAATTAATGGCCTGTGTCAAGTTAGGACAGATACCTTCTCGACCAGAATGTTACAGCTCTGTGTCAGCAAAACTGAGGTGGCTAGTCCTGTTTCATGAAACACTTGCATGTTGAAGTGGTGAGAGATTAAAACACAGTGTGATTTACATTCGCACCCCTTTGTTCAGCTATCCTAGGCAGTAGAAGAGAGTTGTTTCAAAATCAGGAAGTCTGTGTAAGTAAACAGCCACACAGGTCCACCAAGGAAAACACACTGTAAGGTGGTGTGGCTCCCGCTAGACCCCAAGAGTTTGGGTCTTCAAAGTAATGTGTTTTCTTTATGTTCTCATTGAGGAAGTATGCAGAGAGGGGAGCTGGCCTTTGCTAATATCAGCTCTACCAGAAGAGAGCTTTCCTTGTGTTGGTCATTGAAGGGAGTGCTCTTTCCAGCCTGTTGACTGGATCTCAGATACTCTGAAGTCTGTGGAGTGTAGCAGGTCCTCGGAGGCTGAGACAGATCAAGTTTGAGAAGTCTCCCTGTCCACTGTGTGTGGTTCCATGTAGCCCTTTGTTAGAAAGCATTCAGGGCTGCCAAGAGTATGTGTTGACCAGGGAGGTGGCTGCTGCTAGGAGCTGTAAGTAAATAAATGGATGTCAGACGTTTACAATTGGGGGGGGGGGGGAATCAAAGAATCATTTCCCTCCCCTGAGCATGTTGCCTTGGATGATTTGGGTAATGATCGTGAAGCCTTTACACACAGACTAAACTAAGCTCTTTGTATTCTTTGCAAGGTGGAGAGCTTGCCAAGCCAATTTCAGCACGCAAAAACACAGACAATTATTCTCTTGGCATTTAGAGGCCGCCCCTGTTTTTACGGGGGAGGGGTGGGTGGCGGGTTGATAGAGGAAAGCTTTATAAGGAAAGACAAGCCAACTTCACCCAGGCTTCCTTTTAAAAGAGGCCTCTTCCAATGTCCCTTCCTGTCACGCTCAAGCCCTCATCACAGAACCAACAGGAGAAGGCCTCAGGCCCAGAAGTGCCACACTCATTTGATGTTCACAGTGTCACTTACTTGTGGCTGTTCGTATCTTCCTGTCTAGTAGTTCTCCTACAATTATATTATTTCTTTTGTGGATCTATGGATACAGAAAGTTGGTGAGTATGTTTCTAGTGGTAACCAATGAAAAGGCAGAATCCTCGATTATGGTCTGGGTCTACTGTGTACCGTAAACTTTATGGTAATGGTTCCCAGCCTCTGTTCCCAGATCTGTGCAATCCTGCAGAGTTTCCAGTGGGCTCTCTGTCCTTACACCAAAAGTACGTGAGAAAACAAAGGGTGCTGAGGCTAAGCCTATGAAGAAACTACCTCCCCCACAGAAGTGGCAACTCTCTTCTTGCTTAAATACGTAACTATCCTTTGGATTTCTGTTATTCGGTTCTAGCTGAAAGGTCAGTTGTACAGCATGGCTTCGTTCTCCTGGGGAAACCAGGAATCCACCACGATGGTCTGTGCCACCACATAGAGTGTCACCTTGAGTTAGCGACTTCATTCCCAGTGCCTTTATCAGTTGATAGTAAAACAAACAACCCTACGGTGACCTTGGGCTCCTTCCTTCTCAGAGGGCTAACAGGGCTGTATTTCAAAGTACTTAATACTTTTCCCAGGAGGTACAAAGAGGTACATTGTACTTACTTTACAACTTCCTAAGCAAAAAGGAGTAATAGCTAAAAGGTTGTTCGAGTTGTACAAGCAGCGTTTGCAGTGGGCCTTTAGCCTTCCAGGTCTAAAGCTTTTTTTTGTGTTTTTGTTTTTGTTTTTTCATTTTGTAATTACCTCTAAGTCTGAGAACCAGAATGGGAATTATTTCTTATGCAGGATTTTTTTTCTTTTGATAGTGCTTACCTTCCCCTTAAAATGAGATACAGTAACTAACAAAGACATTCTTAATCAAAGAGC
>CABHPH010161614.1:13445-38167 GCA_902168325.1 Peromyscus nudipes | reverse complement strand
GTGTAGGAAGATCCACCGTAACTGTGGGTGGAACTATTCCAAGGGAATGAGTAAAAAGTCCGTAGTGAGCTGAGAACTAGCATTCATGGCTCTCTGCTTCCTAACCACAGAGGTAATATACCCAATGGCCTCAAGCCCCTATGCCACAACTCCCTCCTATGTGGACTGTGAGCCAGAATACCTGCCCAATCCCCACTCCCCGTCCTTAACTTGTGAGTTACTTTGCCACAGCAAGTACCTAAACAGCTCCTCTTCCAACTTGTAGAGTCCACCCACACTGCTTGACTTGGCATCTGCCTCCTCCATATATGGTTTTTTATGTTTTCAAGTTTATTTTTCATTTATTTGTTTTTTATACACTTTATTATAAAATAAAACCTTGAAAATTAAAAAAAATCGCACAGCAACATTAACCAGACCTAAAGTCTACACAGCTTAAAGAACTTAAATGTAGTTAGAACTGACATTTGAAATGGAGGCTGGGGAGTTCCACATTGAATTTTACTCTTTTGGTATCGAGCATATTTTATGCGCTTATCCACTTCCTCCATTTTCAAAGCTAGCAATGTTCCATCTTTCTGAGCATTCTAAAACTGTGTTTTCCCATACCTTACCATCCTAGGAAGTGTTTTTCATCTTTAAGGTCTCACAGAGTTAGATTAGGTCCAATTCAATAGTATTCTCATCTCAAATGCCATCCCCCACTTAACCAACACTGCAGACTCCCTTCTTCTGCAAGAATGGGCTCAGGAGATTAGCTCATGGACACATCTGGGGAGGAAAGCAACGTTTGTCTCCTACAACTTTTCCTTTTGACGAGTCCTATTACAACATTTTAATTCTTCTTCCTTACACACAAAGCATGTATTAACTGGTTTACATACAGCCTCCATGTTTACAAATGAGGCCACCAGTCTTGTTAATACTGTGTATTCAGCTTTCAGAAAATATTAATTAAATGCTAGAAGAATAGCTTGCCTTTTAGATTATAATAATTTTTAAGTCTTAATTACAACAGTTTAAATGGAACTCTCATGAAAAATTTCTCTAGCATTTACCATCTTTCTACTAGTTTATAATCTTAAATTTATTTTAATGACAAATACTTTTTTCCCTCCAATGTTACGTCACTTGTATATTCTTTTAAAGATGTTTCTGCTATGTTAAAACATTTTATGTTTTATTTTTATACTATTTTCTACAAATCACTTCTTTGTACAGTCTCTGTGGTCTGTATCCACTATTTTAAAATCTGCAGAAGCATCCCACCTACAGTGTCGGCTGAGATTTCCCCATTTGGTTTTCCTTTCAGAGATAATGCCCATCGGGTAGTAGGTAAGGATACATCATATGAATTTCCCTTTTTGTTCTCTAGGACTGTGAGGGTTACATTCACACCTTAGCCCTTTGTGTCTTTAATTTATAGAGGAAGAAGTAAGGATCCTCACTTCAGACCTGGATGATGGGTGTGTTATATTATTTACAGCAGGGATACTCATGTCTATTCATCATTGCTGCTCAATGCCTGGCATGTAACCTGCATGTGAGATGCACTTAGAAAACATTTATCAAATGAGTAAATGAATGGTTGACTGCTCTCACTAGTATATATCTGTGTCTGAACTTTGGATGCAGAATAAGGTATTTGAGATTTGTCCATTCTGCTTTTCCCAACTTACCCTGGATACTCATTCCTAAATATTGGTAATATTGGCAATATTCCTCAAATTGACAATATGTGTACTTTCAGTTTAAAGATGTGATTTTTTTTAAGGAGGGAGTTGTTTAAAGCAGTGTTTCACTATGTAGCCTAGGCTAGTCTGAAGCACACTATGTAATCTAAACTGACCTCAAATTTATGGTAATCCTTCTATCTCAATGGAGTATCAGGATTAAAGGCATGAGCCACTAGGTGAATTTTTTTCAAATGTGAAAAGTCAAAAATTATCTTATTCAAACCATGAATAACAAAACACAAAGCAATTATTTTTTTCCTAAGGATGAAGTATCAAAACAGCAACAGAACTCATAGTAATAAGACATCCAAAAAAATGTCCAAAATATGTTTTCAGGGCCTATGCTAACTTTGGAGAATACATTCTTCAAACATGACTTCATCTAGAAACATCACACACATCAACATTGATGCCCCAAAAGTTTACCATTTTATTATTATTGTACTTTTTGTGTGACTTCTTTTTCTTACAAATCTCAAATTCCTCAGGTATACCTGGTATATCTTTGAATAGCTATGCCTAAGACAATGTCTTTTTAAAACTGTAATGACTGCCACACACAGTGGCATACACCAGTATTCCCAAAACTATAGCCAGAGTAATATGAGTTCACGTCAAGCCTGATCTACACAGAGACTTCCAAACTAGCCTGAACCACATAATGAGATCATGTCTCAAAACCAAACAACAATGTACTAGTTACTTTCTGTCAACTTGACACACACAAGAGTCATCTGGGAAGAGGGGACATCAATTAAAGAATTACCCCCATCAGATTGGCCTGTAGGGGAATCTGTGGACATTTTCTTGATTAACTAGTGATGTGGGGTGCCTCGGCCACCATGGGTGTTGTGACCTCTGGGCAGGTGGTCCTGGGTTACAGAAGAAAGCAAGCTGAGCAAGCCATTAGAGCAAGACACCAAGCAGTGTTACTCCATGGTTTCTGCTTTAGTGCCTGCCTCCAGGCTCCTGCCCTTCTTTGAGTTCCTGCCCTGGCTTCACTCAGTAATGAACTGTGAGGAGGATATGTAAGCCAAATAAATCCTTTCCTCCCCAAGGTCCATGTGCTATTGTAAAGGAAGAGAAAAAAAAAAACTTCGAAGAAATTTCTGTCTCCCTATACAGATTCCCAGTGAAGGTATCTCAAGAATTCTACTATCTCAAGACTTTATGGTCCGATTATATTTTCACTTTCATTCATAAACAAAATCTCTTGGATAGTGGGCTGAAATGTATAGTCTGTTTTAATGTTCAAGGTGTTGTCTTTATCTGCCCCTAAAGATGAGCCAACTGGAGTAGGAAGAGTTACACTGGTAAAATGAAGCACATATTTTAGTGTATAGATAAGTAGATACCATTTAATACTATTTAAGTCCACATGCACCAAATTTGTGTTAGGATTAATTTAACTAAGTGGTGCCTAGATTTAAACAATTTTAAATTCTAAGGTTTGCGTTTATACTACTAGAATACGCCTAGTGTTATTGTTTCTTTAAGCCTGAAGAGTTGAAGGACAGAGAAAATGTATTTTTCTTATTTTACTGATGACAAAACAGAAGCGTGGGATTTTTAAGTATTTTGCTCTAAATCATATAATGATTCCTGATTAAAATCGCTGTTAGAAATCAGAGCTTTCTATTCAATGGGTTTAACAATTGGCCATTCATCTTCCTTTGACATTTTGCATAAGTAATAGCAGCTCAAGATGAAGAACAATTCCAGAAGCTATGATGTCCACATTCTTCTGAACATTAGAGCATTTAGTTTTCTGTTTATAAATTCAGCATATTTCTCTGAGTTGGATGTAGTTCAGCACTTTATTATAGGAAATCGTATTTTTTTCTGTAGGTTGTCAGGAAACAGTTACCCAATTTTGTTAAGTTATAACAATGGTTCCTATCCAAATAGCTGTTATAAGTAATGAAAATGAGATCAATTTACTGGCTCAGCTCCCAGTCAGGGATCACTTTATGAATAAATAAAATAATACATGGCATCTGAAAGGAGAATGGACAATTTATGTATTATCAAGCCACTTCTTACTTTTCACTTTTAGTAATGAAACACTATTTAGAATTGAAATACCTCAAACCGTGATTTAATTTTGCAAAATGAATGCAGAAAAATAAATAGCTAAATATCCTATTAATAAATGGTTTTTAAGTTTAGTTTGCACAATAATTTTGTATGTACTGAATAATTTTAATATTTTACAAATATGCAATTTCTTTTACCTTCTACCTCACCAGTGTATCAAATTAAGGTAAATTCTTTCAAGTTTTATACCTTGCTAGAGATCTCTCACAAATTAATGAAGGGGAGGAAAATGTTATGTGAGATACAGAGTTTGAAGAGAAAAATACAAAGTATAGAATTTAAAGAGAGGAATAACATGACCTCAGTGTCAGAATTATTATTTTGAAGGGAAAAATGACACAGACATTGGAAGACAGAGTTTCAGTACTGAGGAAGTTGCATGACACTGGCCACGCTACATTGGTCAGCCAGTAATATTTTGTTTTGTTAACAAAGATTTCCTTTAATGAAAATAACTTTATGGTTTGGGGTCACCACAACATGAGGAACTGTATTAAAGGGTTGCAGCATTAGGAAGGTTAAGAACCACTGTTTTAAAAGCTCCACAAATAATGGATGTCTATCATGGAATACTGGAAAGATATTAAAAATTACCTGAAAGTAAAAAAATAAAAAATAATAAAATAAAGATTGTTTTTATCTTTCCTCTATTTCATTTCAACCACATATTTTATGTCCACAAAATTAAATAGTCTCATTAAACAGCCTCAGAAATTCCACTATATACACTTATCATTCTGCTATGTTGATTATTGTTGTTGTGTTTTGTTTGTTGGTTTGTTTGGCTTCAGTCTTTTGAGGAAGGATCTTATGTAGTCAGGCTGACTTCAACATTACTATGTAATCGCAGCTGGATTTGAACTCCTGATCTTGCTCCCTCTTCCTTCTAAGAACTGGAATTACAGGCAAGTTTCACCATAGCTGGCTAATAACACTTATTTTAAAAATACTTCTATGTGCTACTGATTCAATCATTGTGTATTGTACACACATCGAATAATCAAACTGTAACCCATAAGGTTTTATTCTTTTTACAATTATTTGTTTAAATTAACTATTGCTCAGTCCGTTGGCCCACTGCCTTTTCAGTGTGTTTTTAAAGGTTTAAATATAATATGCCATGGAGAATTTCTTTTCTGGTCCTATCAATTGGTGTTCTGTAGGCCTCTTGTTTCTGTGTAGACACCTCTTTCTCTTGGTTGAGGAAACTTTATTCTTTGATTTTACTGAAGATATTGTCTGTGCCTTTGTCACAGTTTTCTTCTTCTATGCCCATAATTCAGAAGCTGTTCCCAAAACTTTCCCATTTTTCCATTCATATTTTTTTAGCTTCTCATTGATCTTTGATTGGTAATCCTGTTCCCCTTCTTCGTCTTCCATCACTGAGTCTCATTTTGACATGACTCATTCTATTGCCGGGGCTTTCTGCTCAGGTTTTTAAATGGTTTTTTGAATATTTTATCTCCAGTATCATTTCAGCTTGCATTTTCATAAAAAAAATCAAACTCTATTTTCATGACTTGGACATATATCTCTTTGTCTTCTTTGAGTTGTTGGCCATAATTATAATCATGTCTTTTGTGCTCTCTGTAAGTTCTTACACATCATTTTCACAAGAGGTCACTACCACAGAATGTGTATTTTATTAAAGGGATGTGTTGCTTTGGTTTTTTGCATTGTTTTTATTTCTGAGTTGGGATTTGCACATCTGGGATTAGTTTATTGTGGAGTTTTTCTTTTGTTTTTCAAGTCACCTTTCTCCTTTTAGCAGAGAAGCTTACAATGTTCTGGATAGGGTTAATTCATAGCAGGGTTAGGATCTTGATTTCCTTTGTTTCTCTGTTATTTGGGAATACAGTCTCAATCCAGGTCTTCTGTTTCTCTGCTACAGTCTGGTGCCATCAGCAGTTTGGTCACAGTTTCCCCTGGCTGTGTCACCTGGACCTGGTCTCAGGGGAAAGAAGGTAACTGGAGTGTCCCAGTCTGGCAGGTGGCAAGGAGTCAACAGTTTCCATCCAGAAGCGCCTCTAGAATGCTGAACTAAATACGCGACTGCCTTCCCATCACAAATTTTACTTTGAAGCAGCACGTATTATGTTCTATTGGTTCAATCTTCACCTGCTTCTTTAATACATGTATTATTTCTATAAATGATATTCTGATCTTCTTACATAATCTCATCCAGAAATCTGAAGCCATTTCCAAGCCATTCTGCCCCTGTCAGGCCATAACAGGTACTTTTGCATTTGTATTCACCAGAATACCCAAGAGGAAAACTTAAGTGAGAAGGATTTGAGCTCAGATTTTCACGAGATTCAGAACATGGTCGGTTAGCCCTGGGTGCTTGGGCAGAACATGATAGAAGTGGAAGCATGTGGCAGAGGAAGTTCTGAACCTCAGACAGAGGGGAATCAGAGAAAAATAGGCGACATCCAGGGTAGAATACTATTCCAATGCCCACCCCCTCCAGTGACCTAATCCTTTCAACCAGGTCTCACCTTCAACAGTTTCAACCGGCTCTGCATAGTCTACTCAAAAGTTGGATGCATCAGTGGATGAAATGATGGGATAGGCCACAGCCTGCACAATCTAACTGTCTCCATAAATGCTCTCACACACAGGTGAGCTTTATCAACCCCTCTGGTGGCTCTCAATCCAGGCATGCTGACAATTAAGATTAAGCACCAGACATGCCTTCTCTCATCATCCAATTGGCAACAAATTTTTTTGATTCTACATCCTAAGGATCTTTTGGGTCTGTCTATCATCAAGTATCTTCAAGCCAATATCAGCTTGTGAGTAAACTACTCTGACAACCTTGTCACTATTCCCACAGCAAACATTCTCAGGTATCTTCCTCCTCCCTCAAATCTAGCTTCACACTAATCTTTTTTAAATGCATAGGTGATCACATTACTTTGCTACAAATCATTACAGGTACTTCCTGCTGCTCTTAAGGTCAGGTTGTGGGTCTCTGGCTTAGCTCCCCAGCCTTTACAAAATTCATCCATTCCTATCACTATAACTCTTCAATTGAAGTCTACTTTTGCTGCTTTCACCATAGTTATATGGATTTATTCATTTCTTGGACAAATAGCTCTTGCTTCTGTTTTTTTGGCTTCTTCCAACTTTTCCTAGAATACATTTTCAAATTCTTTACCTGGTTTTATATGCACACACAAACACACAATCATGCAGTGATACTTCAACCATAATTAAAAACAAGACTAAAAGAAAAAAAAAATGTTCTTAGTTAGACCTGACTTGTCACACAGACCTGTAGAGACCTGCCTTTCCTCTAGTTGCATTTTTAAAAATATTTTAATATGTTATTCTTCATATCTTAATGTCTGTGAGTGACAAATTATGATCATTTGCCACTGTGTGGTGTATAATAGTTCTTAATATTAGTTGAATAAATAAATGAGTAAACAGTATAAACCATAATTTGAATTTTTCAAGAATATTAATAGCTAACAATTTACTTTTGTTCATTAGATACTGACATCAGAGTACTTGTGCATCTATTTCTGTATTCTTTATAGACACAGCTACTCATGTATACCTTGAGAATGGTGGGGGGAGACCTGGTCCTTTCAGATTCCTATTATATGTCATTGTCTTCATTTTACTTGTGTGAAAAATGAACACATAAAAGTTAGGAAACCTGTCCAGTCTCATAGTTAGAAAACAATGGTAGGTAAATAACACCAGGAAATTTGATTCCAGGACCGAATGTTGTCATCATCCTGCAAGTCTTTTTTGACTCCTGATTGCTTTTACTTTTTTTACTTTAGCAGAGAGCTACTGTCTTAATTAGGGCTTCTATTGCTGTGAAGAGACACCATGACCACAGCAACTCTTGTAAAGGAAAACATTTAACTAGGGCTGGCTTACAGTTCACAGGTTTAGTCCATTATCATCATGGTGGGAAACATGACAGCATGCAGGCAGACATGGTGCTGGAGAGGTAGCTAAGAGTTCCCCATCTGGATTGGCAGGAAGCAGGAAGAGAGAGTGAGCCACTAGGCCTGGCTTGAGCTTCTGAAACCTCAAAACCCATTCCCAGTGACACACTTCCTCCAACAAGGCCACACCTACCTTCTAATAGTGCCTATGGACCTATGGGGACCATTTTTATTCAAATTACCACAGCTACCAAATAAAGTAATGCTGTTAATGTTGTTATTATTGTATTCATAAATTCCCTCACTATACTATCATAGCTATAGCTATCAAAATATGTGATCTAGGAACCACAAAGTTCCTAAACCTTAAAATAATCATGGCAAAAATTAGATATTTTGCTGCATTAACTATCACAAACTGCTCCTAACTCATTAGCTAATAGTAAAATAGAATCTAAGAGTCCTAACAGAGTTAATGTTCGGCCACGGTATACTACTTGCAATCGTATTACAACTTTAATGAGAGAATTAAAATGATACTAAGAACTCTGCTTAATTTCATTACTAGTTGTTTTGTTATATTTTTATTTTGTCAAATATTTGGAACTAATTTGTCTCCCTCAGAATTCTTGCTGGCAGTGACTTGGTAGCAGCTTAATGAAATATTATGATGCCTCACAGCCATCTCTTTCCTAAACACTCCATCCTGTTTTTCTACAGTGTCGGTTTTAGCAAGCTAAAGAATGTCCTGTATTCTTGGCTTTAAAAATACATTTATCTTCCCATTTGCATTTCTCAATATTTAATCTTTAACCCAAATAAGCTACATGTAAGGTAAAATGGCCCTCTGTTCTTCATTGTTACTTGAGAGTCCCATTTAGCTCCAGTGAAATAAATCAGAAAGCCAGGTGTGCCACCCCCAATACCTGTAATTCCAGTGCCCAGCAGACTGGCACAGGTCTGCAAATCAGAGGCCAGCCTTGGCTACAGAGCAAGAGTGGAGTGGGGTTGACACTAAGCCTGACAATGTGAGTTGGATCCAAAGGACCCTATACAGTGGAAGGAAAGAGCTGACTCCCTCAAATTGTTCCTGAATTCTACATAAGTTCAATGGTACACACACACACACACACACACACACACACAAACACTAGCATATGCATGCACACACACACACACAAACACTAGCATATGCATACACACACACCAAACAAACAAACAAACAAATAAATAAATAAATAAATAAATAAATAAATAAGTGTAAGGAGGAAGAAGGAAAGAGAAAAGAATTTATTGTAGTCATCTTGAACTTTGTCATATTTCTCACCTTCCTTCAATGTGCAGACAAATTTCTCTTGCCAAAAAATATCATTAATCTTTTGTGTGTCTTATATATGTGATATAGAGGAAAAGATTTAAGTAATAGTCACCTTCAAAGCTGACTTCATTCCCTAATTCTGACAAGGTGTTGTTGTCCCCCAGAATATTGCACTTGATACACAACTATTAATGGTGATGTCTTTTCTTTCATTCTTCCTTTCCTTTTCTTTTTTTCTTAGACAAGGTCTTACTATAGTTCAAGCTGGCCTCAAACTCATCATGTAGATGAAAATGGGATTTTATCCACAATTCTGTTTTCATGTGATGCTCGCCATCAAACCTAGGTCCTTGTAAGTGCCCAGCAAGCACTCTAGAATCTTAGCTATACCCCCAATTTGTTTTGGTGATTTATCTAACGAGAAAGGAAATGCAGAAGCATGTTGTCTATCCAGTGAGCATAACACTTCCTTAGTTGGGAGGAAATAGCTTAAAATAAACAAATAGGTATATAAATAAATGTTTGCATTTTTATCTCTTTCTACCACCACATACCCAAGTATAGTTTTATAAATATACTCTTTTGGCTGTCTTTGATAACCAGTAGCCACCTGCTTTGCTGTATTCTTTCTGGATCAGCTCCCTCTTACAAAACACTAACCATCTCCCAGGTGGTCACTCCAGTCTACACTGACCTCTGCCTTCACCACTTCAACTGTTTCCCTCTGTGATCCACCCCTCAGTACAGCTTAGCAGGTTGCCGTGCATACACACCAATTATCTTCTTATCCCTCGGTTCACCAATTTTCCACATCAGTCACAAGAAAAGTTAAAGTCCTTCTGATGCCTTATAATCACATCCGCCATCTGACAGCTGAAGTTCCTAATGCCATCCCTTGGATGTTCACCCTGTATCATCACTTTCTCTAGACATACTGATTTGCCAGTCATATTCCCATCTGAAGAACTTTCCGCTGGTTGCTTCTCACTCCTGGTTACCCTTCCCCTCCATAAACATCTTCAAGTTTGATCAGTGCTTCCTTCTAAGAGAGACTTTTCCCCAGTCCTTGTTTTAAACTGTGCCCTTACCCTACTACTCTGATTTTTTTTTCCATTTGGTGTTTCCTATTTTTCTACAGAAAACTGATTCCCATCTAACAGTACTATCACATTAAAATAAGCAAAGAGAGAAAATAATGTTATATGGACAGCAAATACACCTTCTTCAGAAAACTTCGTTGTGGTTAAGCAGACAGTCATAATTCACGAGGTATCAAGAAACCAATGATTCAGACAGCTTGATGAAATAGTGTTTGTGCCTATGTGGAACATAAAGAATTTGGGTCATAGCAAAGAGAAATAAATAAGACAGCAATGAGAAGGACATTCAATTTTGTCTCTGATCACAGACAATAAAATAACTTTCTCCACTTCCTGACATAGATGTATTTGCAGTCTCTATCCTAACACTGAATTACAGACTTGCATTTAATTAGATAATAGATTCTGTACATTTGCACTTCCTGTAAAATAAAAAACCATCATTTTGACCTTTTTAATTGACTTAATCTGCCAAGATTCTGACCAAAGACTGTAACATTTTGACACTACATTTTGCAAAAAGCTTTTATATATTGAAGCTTGATCAAATTGAATAATATATGTGCAGGGACTGGAAATATGTACTTTGCTTAATATACTCAAATTAACATAATTGGCCTAGAACCAAAAAATGACTAGAAGAGTTACATCTTTTAAAAAATACAGTTATTAAACAGACCACTCTTTCATATAAGATACAAACAATATATGTGTGTGTTGTATAGTTCCATCAGGAATTTATATGAATGAAGTCAAGTGTTATGAGGAATTGTTAGAACCCAAAATATGAATGGTTAAAAAATGACTAAAAAGTAGCATTGTCATTGGGACAAAAAACAAGTAAATAATGTACACTGAAAGGTAGAAAACAGCTAACTAAGAAGCCCCACAACAGTAGGGTCTTCTTAATATATATATATATATATACATACATACATATACATATACATATACATAAATGAAAGAAGTCTAAACAGAATCAACAGTAACAGGAAGACAAACCCCTCCAGCTAAAAATCTCTTGCCGCCAAATGAAACCTCCAATGCCAGGAATGGGTTACATCTAATTAAGTTGTTGGTCAAAGGGACCATATGTAAATCTCCAAACAAATCAGGCTATTGCCAAGATTATTGGTTGGGCTACACAAAATGATGGTAAGGCCCTTTAGCTAAAGACAGTATCTACACAACTGATTAAACATAGAAAAGTCAAGCTGATGCCTTCACCCCTAATGACTAGTGTTTGTGGTATTGGAAGGCATGCTGGACCAGAGCGGAAAGGGAACACCAACAAAGCTATAAACCCTTCAATCTACAGTGGTGACCTGCCTGCATGATACACTGAAGCAACAGTGCACAAACGTGAGAGTTACCAACCATTATCTTTCTGAATTTAAAGCCTCTCTCCATGAGCTGGAATTCAAGCCTGGCACTGCTCTGGTGGCCAAGAACCAGGACTAAATAGGTCATGGACCTAGAGAAAACAAAACACTACTGTTCTGCTAAAGAATTGTATCATGACTCATAATGCCATTCTGCTACAACCATCAAAAGCTTCCTCCTGAAATAGAATGGAACAAATCCAAAGATTCACAACTGAACAATGTTCAGAGAGTGAGAGACCTTGACACACTCAGTCCTAAATGGGAGGTCTCCAACAAACCTCTCCCCTGAGGACTCAGAGAACTTTGCAGAAGAGGAAGCAAAATGATTGTAAGAGCAAGTGGGGATGGACATCACCAACAACGCCTTCCAGACACAACAGAATTCATGTACATATAAACTCACAGAGACAGTGACAGCATGCACAGGGCCTGCACAGGTCCAACCCAGATGTGGTCACAGAAGGAAAGTGGACATGATCTCCCATGCCTAACCAAAAAGCTACCTGCAATTGAAACTGCTCACAAAGGAATAATTATCTTTCTTCAATGTAATCTCATTGAGTATACAAATCATGCTTAGGTTCAGGCTCCATACCCAGGAATGGATTGCCAACTCAAAACAAACTCAGATATTTTTGCTTCATAATGCTTTATCTATAAATCTTTATTTATCAAACCCATAAATGCTTTGACATTTTTTTTACACACTGGTCTTTTGATTATATATTACGGTTTCTGATTTTCTGTTTTTAGTAATTTTCTCTTGTGTGGGTGTGTATATGTATCTCTGAGGTTATATGTGTTTTTTGTGTTTATTTTGTTGTTTTTCCTTTTCCTCTCTGTATGGTTCGTCTGTTTGCTTTGTTCTAGTCTGCTTTGTTTGGTTTTATTTTCTTTTAATTTGCCTGTTTGTTTTTTAAAGAGAAAGAAAAAATGTGTAAAGTAGGACGGGTAGGGAGGATCTGGGAGGAGATGAGGGAAGGGAAACCATGATCAGAATATATTTTATGAAAAAAAAAAACCTATTTCCAATTTCAAAGAAAGATTGAAAAGAAGAAGAAAAAGATAAAACTTGGGCTTCAGGTTGAACTCTAGTTACTGCTCAGCCCCTGGTCCAATGCGGTGTACTAAAAAAACAAAGAAAGGAAGGAGGGAGGGAGGGAAAGCAGGGGAGAGGGAGGAAGGGGGAAATGAGGGAGGGAGGGAGAGAGGAAACGATAGAAAATTTAAAGCACATTTATAGTATTTATAAATTATCTCAAGGAAGTGCCAAGTAAGAAAAATGGAAGGCAAATAAAATTCACACACAAATACCCCTATCTAGGGTACTATGTTAAGATAAGCTCCATATGAAACTCTAGTGCACATCCTCAAAAGTTTGGCTTCAAAAGTAATGACTATCATGGGAACAAATCCAGTCTCCAAAGCAGAGTACAAATATGCAAGCACATGCTTGTAAGCAGTACCTTTCAGCAAAAGCCTGTGCTCGCTGCCAGTTGTATTTAAAAGATAGTGGTTGTTACAGTGTTGAACACATAGAAATACAGAATGGCTAAGGACTGAGAATAAAGTCCACACATCACTTCTAACTCCCTGTTCATTGACAGAAGAGTTTTGCTTCTTCCCCATTGTGTTTCCATTCCAGGTCTCCTTTCCATCTCATAGGCTAGATATTTTACTGGTGACATCATCACATGTGATCACCTGACAACTGATCTCTCAGACC
This sequence comes from Peromyscus nudipes, assembly GCA_902168325.1. Lineage (NCBI taxonomy): Eukaryota > Metazoa > Chordata > Mammalia > Rodentia > Cricetidae > Peromyscus > Peromyscus nudipes. The sequence goes on along the minus strand of CABHPH010161614.1, from coordinate 24,897 downwards.
CTTGCCTTTCTCAACTTTGATTACCTCTCTTCCTCCCACACAAGGTCAAACCCTGCACTTTGTCTCTTCACTAACAATAACAGTACATTCAAAATCTCCATTTTTGCCCTTCCAATCACTGACCACCACGTGCTTTTCTTCCATTTCCTTGTGACTGCAGCCTTGATCACCCTCCGCATGATTATTAATCCACCTCCAAGTCTTGGCTGCATCCTTCCCCGCTACCCTTACACTCTTATATTCCACCCTAGAACACACGTTTTCATCATTACAATCATTGCTCATGAATGCACTCAATTCTTTCATTTTCTCTCTGACCCACCTGCCTGGCCAAGCCTCACTCCTGATTCAACCATATTGTTTGCTTTCTTGTCATTTCAATATAAGAATCAATTACAGGTGCAAAAATATTTATTGATGAATAGCTGGCACTTCATTTTACACTCATAAATTTTAACCCAAATTGAATTTTTCATAATATTCTCACTTTTTCATCTGCAAAAAGAAATCCTTTTGCCCACTTTCTAGCTTCTATTTCACATAGTTCCCAATGTCCTCAGACAAAAGCATCTATCCTGTCACCTTAACAAATACTTTTGCCTAATACTAATTGAAAAAAAATACAAGCAGTAAAATACTTTTTTCACTCTCTGACCTCCAACTATGCATACATTAGTATGCATTTTTTTTAACCTTGTAACTTTCCTAGGAGAATGAAATATCACATGACCCTCTAAGGCTTAGTCAGCTTGAGCTACAGCTTTTAGCTGTTCTCACCCAGGGCACTGTACTTCATCAGCTGCTTATCTGCCTTACCCATTTCCCTTTAAAAACAAAACAAACAAAAAAAAAACATTGTCAGTTGTCTTATATCAGTGTCCTATTGCTGTGAATATACAGCAAGACCAAGGCAACTCTTATAAAAGAAAGAAATCAATTGGGCTTGCTTACAGTTTCATCATGGGGGGAAGCATAGTAGCACACAGGCAGTCACGGTGCTAGAGAAGTAACTGAGAGTTCTTCATTTTGATCCACAGGCACAGGAAGCATTGTGTCTGGCTTGGGCTCTTGAAAACACAAAGCCCACCCCAGTGACATACTTCCTCCAAAAAGCCCATACCTACTCCACCAAACTGCACCTCCTAATCTTTCTCAAGTAGTGCCGCTCCCTGAAGACTAAGCATTCAAATATATGATGAGCCTATGGAGACCACTCTTATTCAAACCACCACACACCAGTCATTCTACAAATATGTTCAGTAGCATGCACCTTAATGAGAAGAAAAATATTGATACAGCATGCTCTCCTAGGTCCCATTTTAATCTTTATTGAGTTTCGCCAAAGTTGGGACCTCATCTCTTTTACCCACTGTGGTAAATATTGCTGTGCAAAATGTATTTGTGAGTATATGAATTGTGACCACATAAAAGCCAGTTGAGGAAAGTTGTTGTTTCTTTTACAACAACATCTGCAGTAAATAAGAGCAGGAAGAAAGAAGATGCTATTGGCTGTTCCAAGTAGACCAGTTCCAAACATGGAAAATCAAGCCTTAGGCTATGCCAATTTGGGGCCAAATGATAGCAAGTGAACTGAAAACAGGTTCTTTGGCAATCTGGGAATTGTTGAATGCACAGCAAATCTCATGCTGGGAAGCAATCCTTTTGAACAGTAAAAGACACTCCAGAGCATGCATCCTCACTTCTATTTTGCAGCTAGCAATTTTAGCCTCAGGAAAGATTTCCTAAAATTTCAACAGCAGTGAAAGATGGGTTTCAGATTAGAGACTGTGTCTACCCAACTCCAAAGCACATACTCTTTCTATGATACTATACAATCTCTTGTGTCTTTTTTTTTTTCTTTTTCAAAAGGTATTAAAGTTTCTGCCTCTTGGGCTTGATAACGGCACTACTATGTAGACAGTGTTGGAGACAGAAATGTATTTCTAGCTTTTCACTCTCACTTTTCACACCCGTCCTTCTGACTCCTCCTCTGTGTTAATCTACTTTTTCAGTCATAACTATAGTGGAAAAGAAAGTGAGAAAAGGGAAAGGTAGGAATATGGGCACAATGTCCAGAAGACTTTGAATACAATTTCTGACTCTAGATCCTAGCAAATGACTGAAGTGGAGAAGACTGCCTGTTATTTAGCTACAACACTGATCTTTGTTTCATCTCTGATAAGCACATGGTTTGCTTCTACTTTTTTTTTTCATCAAGCCATGGCTCTACCTTTCACATTTTGTTTCACTCAGCACTTTGGTTCTAAGCACTCATGTTTTATTGCCATTTTTCATTTAGTGCAGATTTGATTAATGACTGCATACATTCTAAATGGTGTCATTTGGAAATTTATATTTGCTCAAATTCATGTCTAATCAGTAAGTGTATGTTTTTTGGTGTCTCTACTTCAGAAAAAAAACAAGGTAATATCTAAAGAAATCTATAGAAGTCCCATTTTTAATGTGCAATGGGACCTGCAAAGATTAAGGAAAATATGAAAGGAGAGGGGAGAAATCTGATATGGAGTGTTGACCTGCAAGGTAAGCTATCACAGTAAGCCATGCTAGGGTTAGTAATGGGAAATGGAACTCAGAAATCATCTTTTAGATTTACTCCAGTACTTGCATTCAAACAGCTCACTCTAATATAATCTAGAAGCCCATAGCTAAGTAATAATGTACAAACAGAAGGGTTCATATATTACAGTAAATCAATCAAATCAGCAATGAAATCCATTGGTTAAAAAAAAATAAGTTTGAAAATTCCTCTCAAAATCCAGTCACTTCAATCACAGTGCAAATTACTCAGAACATCAACAAGGACACAAGAAATGATTTCTATCTTGTCCATCTTCATGTCTTTATTATGCAACCAAGTACCCCACTACTTACCACAAAAAAAAGTTCTGAACTGTTGAACACATTTTGTCTGAACAAATCTGCAAAATATGTTTTACAAAGAAAATGCAACAAAAATTTTTTTCAAGAGAAAAATACCTGCATTCTCAAGACTTTGACTGCTTCTGCATAGTCATCTCTAAACTAACAGCCCTGTAGCAATATCACACTTCTGAATCTATCACCCTTTCCTGGCACTAATGGCAGCCTCTTTCCACTCAGTTTCTCAATACTGATATGCTGATTTTAGAGGGTCACACCAATTCCCATCTAAATGCCAATACTCAATGCAGCCAGATTTCATGTATAATGATAACCCTGCAATGAGTTAGTCCAAGAACCACATCCAACAGGAATTCTGATCCAGAAGACTGACTTCCTGATCAAATTAGATCCACACTAGTGAGGTGTGTGAACAAGAGGGATGCTTAGTCGCTCCACAGTTAGCAAGTGCATAAGGTGAAAAGCAGGTGTTAAGAGAAAGAAGTTAACCAAAGAACTTGCCTGCAATATGTTCTCAGAACAGGTAAAGCAAACAGTTTTAGGTGCTTTGGGGGGCTCATACAGATTTTCTTGATAGTTTATTTGTTTGAAGATTTATTGAGTTATGATTGACATATAAAAACCTGTAAATAGTTCTTGTATACAACTTGATTAGGTTTGAGGTAAGTAAAAGTCCATGAAGCCATCACCATAATCAATAAGATAAACTAACCCAACTCCCCCTTCTGAAATCAAGCTTATGGATGTCTCATATCCAATCCTCCTATACTGTCAATGCCTCTCACTGTTAAAGCTGTGATACTGTGGCCATTACCTTCAAAAATCTTATAGTTCTCTGTGCAGCTATCATTCTGGAAGCCTGATGATGCACACATGTTAGAAACCACTCTTGCACCCCAGTAACTTGTTACTTCAGTGTTAAAGTCAGACCAGGGTCCATCCTGCCTTGGTCCCATGCTGTAGGCTAACTAGCAAGACCTCAGCCAACAAGGACAGCAATAATTAGTCTTTTGGATACCTGATAAACTAGTCCATAGATTCTTTTTTCACATAATTTTTTATTTAAAAAAATTTTCTTTCCTTTTACATACCAAGCCCTGTTCCCCCTCCTTCCTCTTCTTCTGCCCCCCCTCACCTACCCCCATCCCACCTCCACCCCCTCCTCATAGAGGATAAGGCCTTCCAAAATTCTTTTGTAAAGTAAATATTTATTAATTCTTTGAGAATTTCATACAATATATTTTGATCATATTCAGCCTCCTTCTTTCAGTTCCTCCCAGACTCACACACTTTAGTGTCTTTCTTTTTTAAACAGTTGAATCCAACTTGTGCTGTCCATATATCCTTAGGTGTGGTGCCATCCACTAAAGCATGGTCAATCTATCATAGACCACATCCTTTTAAAAAAAAAAGTCTCTCTACAAGTAGCTATAACTTGCCAACAGTTCCTCAGCAAAATTGAAGAAGATACCAGAAGATGGAAAGACTTTTCATGCTCCTGTATTGTTAGGAGTGATATTATGAAAATAACCATCCTAACAGAAGTAATCTGCAGATTCAGTGCAATCCCCATCAAAATTCCAACACAGTTCTTCACAGAGATTGAAAAATAAGCTTAAATTTCATCTGGAAACATGGACTCCTTTTCTATATTATTTCAGGCTCTCCTTGCCCACTCTGCCACTAAATGTGGCCGGGGCTATTTAGTAATTCAGCTCAGATTTTGTACCAAAGTTTGGGGGGGTAGGATATTGAAAATACTGACTTCTTTCCATTCTTAAAGCCTTGGGTCTTCTTTTACAACCAACAGAGAAGCCTTTCTCTTGGGAACATAGTTTGTGGTTGGAGACCCATGAGAGTGGAAACTTTGACGAATACTTTCTAATGCAGGACAGTGACCTGATCATAGAGCCATAGAGCTATGGCTCTAACCCGGCATAAGCTCGGGGTGATCTGGGGTATCATTTTCTTGCTTTGGGATCTTTTACTCTCCACCCGAGACAAGGAAGAGTAGGACATTTTAAACAACTTCTTCCGTAGGGAATATATTTAAGCTTTAATTTGACGGACATACTGTTTTCACATCTGTAAAAGATGTATTTCAACCTCAAAAGATTATGACATCTAAGCTCGTTGGCAGAAATAAACACTAGCAAGAAGATACTGATTTTTTTCAAAGATTTATTCATTTTATTTTATGTGCATGAGTGTTTTGCTTGCATGCCTATATGTGCGACTTGTGTGCCTGGTGCCTAGGGAAGTAAGAAGAGGATGTTGGATCTAGAAGTGGAGTTACAGATTGTTCTGAGCCACCATGTGGGTACTGGAAATTGAACCCGGGTCCTCTGCAAGAGCAGCAAGTGCTTTTAACCTCTGAGCCATCTCTCCAGGCCCCAAGATACTGATTCTTAATAATTCATAATGTGAAAAGAGTAGAAAGAAATCTGAGGTTCTTTCTCCTAAAATGTTATCATTAGACACTGGGCCTAAACTACTCATTTTCTTTTTCTGACACCATTTCTCCAGTGATTAATTTTATATATATATATATATATATATATATATATATATGTATATATATATTGTTTCCTTCTTTTCTTAACTGTGAATATTACTTTAGCTGTACTAAATAATGGTATCAAAATGTTGCTTTCCCCATGAAAGATCTATAGTATATAAATAAATAATCAAATTCTATTGTCCCTAATGATATCAATAAATTACATTAAAAACCAACTGCAATGTGTAAAAATTTGTTAATATAGGGTTTGAGTTCTTCCAACAGAAAAGCTTTTTAAATGTACCTCTAATATTCATTGGCATAATTTAATTTTTTTTTGGTTTTTGTTTTGTTTTGTTTTGTTTGAGACAGGGTTTCTTTATGTAGCCTTGGGTGTCTTAGAACTCGCTCTGTAGACCAGGCTGGCCTCAAACTCACAGAGATCCACCTGTCTCTGCCTCCCAAGTGCTAGGATTAAAGGCCTGTGCCACCACCACCAGGCCTAATATCTAATAATTTTAAACAGGCTCTTTTGGTTCTTAAATTACAAACATTTGTTTGTGCAATACATGGCAACCAGGTAATTGTGCTATGCTAAAAAATAAAACATTTCCCCCTGAATTAAAAAAAAAAGATAATCAGCTGCTGAAGAAGAGGCTGAAAGAATGCAAAAGCTGGGAGATGAGCTGTGAAAACACTGTCTTCTGGACACAACAAGACTATGCACTCATGAACTCACAGCAGCTCAGACTTCACCTGAACAAGACCCACATAGGATCAATGAAGCTAAAACCCAGCAGGGGTGAAGGGAGGGTCTCCCAAGGCCCCAGTCCTTACTGAGGAGCTATTAGTCTGTGAAAGCTGTCAGGAGAGGCAGAGTCATTCCTCTCTGATGGTGTAGTCACTGGAAGGTTTCCCAAGCGCCAGTGGATATCCCCACAACTGTGTTTATACATAGGGGCAGTGCTAATTGAACTTAGTGAGCAGCAACAGAAGAGGAGGAGGGAATAAGAGGGAGGAGAGAGTAGGATGGAGGAGGAGAAGAAGTTTGGAGGGGATTACGGAGGGACTACATGGAAAGTTAGTGGGAAAACCAGGGTTGCGTATATGATTGTATCTTATTGTATACATGTACAGAACTCTCAAAGAACAAAAAGATTACATATATATGTATATGTTGTATATAATATAATATACATGGAGAGAGACAGAGTGTGTCCTCATTCCAAAGCCCCAAGAACAAACACCAATAAATGCCAAAGAACTTTTAATACACACACACACACCCGCGCGTGTGTGCACACACACACACACACACACACACACACACAAATCTAAATGTCATGATTATCATCCTAATAATGGCAGAAAAAAACTGTCAAAAATTTATAGACAATAAGTAAGGTAATCACAAATGTGACCCTTCCACCTAGTTTCTTCGAACTAGGTGGACTTCCGTGGGGTCTTTTGTACTTTCAAATCACTATTAATTTTCAGAACAGAAGGGGAATACCCAGATGGTGGACTTAAGGAAGATTCAAACAGTTCAAACTGTCAAAAAAGAAAAATTTACCTGCCAGTTTGAAAGAACTTAAAAGACATTGTGATGCGAAGCAAAATTATCACTACTATTAATTGCATAGGCATATTAAAAAGACCCCAGAATGTGACCTCCTCTAAAACAGAGAATGCATGGAGAAAACGTGTCTTAATCTTCTATTCTGCACTTAAAAAAATGTCAAGTATATCTATCACCTCAATTAACCATAGGAAAAACCTGTCAAAATCTAATTCCTTTTCTGACAAGGCATTTATTCTGAAACCAGCAGAGGGAGAAATAGGCAGTTGCATTAGAAAGAGACAAGTGTCACAGGGGTCTCAGCCACATGGGGAGCCTTTCACGTGCATGGGGCTGATTAGAACCCTGGTGAGTCTACACTTCCATGCTCAGGACTTCTTGATTCAGCCAGAATAAAATGAAGAAGACTTTGTGGTCAGGTTAACTTTGAGGTTGAAACTGTTGTTACAAAAGGTGCTTTAGAAGCATTTTTTCTTCAAAGAATTGTTTGAGCAATTGCAAAGATGAACACCAATGGTATTTTACAAGCATTTTGTTTGCCTTTATTGTTATGAAAAAGTGAATTATGGGGAATCTTTTTATAAGTCTAGTGCTACCATAATTAAAGTTAACAGGGGTTATCCAGGCATTCTGCTATATAACAAATATTTATTGTGTACTTCTAAACAAACAAAAAAAATGTACTCCACGCATTTGGATACACAAACAGTTGTAAAGTGTGGGTTTAGCCTGACTAGATGACTCAGCAAAGGTCCTTACCCTAGAGCCTGAAGGTACGAGTTCAATTCTCATGACCAACAAGGTAGAAAGAGAAACCGACCACTACAGATTGTCCTCTGACCACAACATATGTGCTGTGCCGTGAATGAAGTGCACACAAACATACACACACACACACACACACACACACACACACACACACACACACACACTACATAAATCAGGTATAGCTTCTTCATTGAAAATGGATTATCACACCCACAATATATTCTGATTATGGTTTCCCATCCCTCAACTCCTCCCAGATCTTCTTCACTTCCCCTCTTCCTTACCCTTTCTTTCTTTCTCTCTCTCTCTCTCTCTCTAGAATACAAACGGGCATCTAAAAAAAGAATAATAATAATGACAAGATAAAAAAGAAGTATAATTGTTATTTTTAAATAGTAAAATGTATAGACTGAAGAATTTGATCAGCAGTCAAAGTGACGGCCAGTCAATTTAGAGGACCAGATTGTAGATCTCCAGAAATGGTGGGTATAGTAATCCACCTGTAATTCCAGCCCTGGATGGCAAAGACAATAGACCCCCTACAGTTAGCAGGCTAGCAAGACAACCCATATCAGTGATCTCTGTGTTTGAGAGACCCTGCTTCAAAGATATAGTGGAAGAGTGATTGAGGATGATTCCTGATACCAACTTCAGATTTCCACACGCAGACAACTTGATTGAATGAGCAACACATACATATGTACCCACACACCTGCAAAAACATGCACACATACACTTGCATGTATAACACCACACACACATACACACACACACACACACACACACACACACACACACACACACACACACACGAAAATCTGGAAAAGTAAAAGAGAAAATGCAAATAGATCCTTCTCTCCAGGTAGCTATAAGCAATAAAAAAAGACAGTTATATACTACAATAATATAATCTTTAAGCAGACTAGTCATTCAAAAGTATCAGTGTATTGTATTCAGTTGATAGGACAGAGCTTAGCATCCAATATAGAAACCATTATTCATCTATGAGATTTAAAGTGAAATTAACTAAAATTAAATTAGTCTAAAAATTGACTTTCTCAGTCTTAGTAGTTATATTTCCAGAACTTGAATGTTTCTTATTCTTCGTTGTGAAATCTCATTGGAAAGAACTGATTTGAACACACAAATATATCAAGCTATAGGAATATGTTAAAAGAACTAAACTGAATCCTTTATGTGTAGACCAAATAAATAGAATTTTGACATAAAAAAATTCAGATAGTAGGATATCAAAGACAAGGAAACAGCATGACTTAGGTCTACAGGCTAACGGAATGAAGTAAACAGAGGGAGGCAAGATTAGGTTTATTAATTCATAATTTACTCATTTACTTTTTTAAAAACTGCTATTTTATTTTTAATTTATTTAGATTTGTGTGCATGCATTTTTTTTTCAAGTATGTTTGTACTTGTGCCACATGCATTCTTGGTGCCCACAGAGGTCAGAAATGGACAACAGATCCCCTGGAACTGGAATTATGAATGCTTGTGAACCACCATGTGAGTATTGGGAACCTAACCCAGGTCTTCTGTAAGAACAGCAAGTGCTCTTAACCAATGAGCCATCTCTCCAGCCCTAATTGTTTAATTTTAAAAGTGAGACAACAAGCAATAAAAAGGGGAGCTATATATTTTACTATAAGATTTTAAGTAGTACACTGATGACATTTTTTATTGGAGTCACTGTGTGTATAGTTTACAGACATGCAAAAAGTGGAACAAACCCATTACTGCAACAAGACATTGCAGTCTGAAAGAAGCAGTTGAAATCAGACGAACGCACTCCAAGTTGGGATGGTTCTGTGCCAGAACAGGGTGACAGTAACAGCAACATAGACGAGCAAATGAGTGTTGTAGACACAGAACAAAGAGAACAGCTAGACTTAAATAAGTTAAGACAGAGATAGAGGAAAGTTGGAACTCAAAAGAAATGCTGAAGTTCTCAAGGCTAGGTAGAAGGGCACCAATACATAGTGAGAAGCAGATGTTTGGGAAGAGAGATGATGGGTTTCATTTCAAAAATATTGACTTTGAGGTTATGGCAAAAACTTCAAATCAAGGCATCCAAAAAATCAGTGGGAAGAAGGGCCTGGAGCTATGCAGAAAAGTCAAAAGTGAAGGTTTATAAATCACCAGCACATTGTTAATAATTAAAACCAAGATACCACATCAGGTTGCCATTGGAGCTAGGATGGAAGAAAGAATTCCTCCGGAACACCTTTTTGTAGGAGGAAAAGTATCTGAGGCTGTGGTTGGAACCAAAAACAAGTAGGCAGAGATGTGGGTGAAATGTCAGGACATGCCCACGAAAGCCAGGGTACAGAAAGGTTAGCAAAGGCCAGGCTGATTACCAGTATTAACTGCTGCAAAGCGGTTAAAGGGGATGAGAACTGAGAGGAACCACAGAGTTTCATAACTAGGAATTACTAGTAAGCTTAGAAGGAAAAGCTTGGGACAAGCCAGAACCAGTGTCCAAGGTGGACATGAAGGTCAAGTACGGAGGCTTTCTCAATGAGCTTAGTCACAAGAGGAATGAGGGAAAATGCGTTCACTTGAGGAGATGGCAGGGAGAAAGGAAAGTTCTCACTTGATTTTGCTTTGAACATATTTGTAGACTGAAAAAAAATGTAGCTAACATAAACAATAACTGAAAACCAAAGAAAGACAAAATTCAAAGAGCTCGGTTTTGAATCTAGTAATATAGGTGTGCAATGCATATGTTTTCAGTTATTAGCCAAAATTAATTTTTAAATGTCCTAAAGGAATCTTAGATCTCCGTTTTTGAGAAGAGGAAAATTTTATCATGAAAGAAAAAATTGAATATTGCTGAAGTTCTACAGAAAGTTAAATATTCAAGTTAGCTGTTGAAAGTGGCTAGTGTTTCTTCTGGCCTTGATATCCATTCACTTGTTCAAAAGTTATTTGATGAACAATGTATCAGATATACCTTGTTCTAAAAGCTGGTAATATAGAAACAACAAGAAATGCAGGATACAGAGCTGATAAGACAGCCCACTGAGCAACAGTACCTACCAATACCTGCCACCAACATTGAATAACTGAGTTCTATCTTGTGGCTCACATGATTGAAAAAAAGAATTGAATGCAGCAAATTGTTCTCTGACTTCTACATATATATGTTGATATATGTGGCCCCCACATGCACACATACATATGTATACATGCATGCACACATACATACACTCAGATGCATACACACATACATACAAACATATACACACATACATATACACACACATGTAATAAGAAAGAAAGGCAAGAAACTGAATTCATTGTATTTTAAAGTAAGGAGAAAGAAATATAATAAACAAAAAAAGCAGCAGAGGTCAAAATAGAAGACACACCATTAAACAGAAATGGAGAAAAGTAGGAAAAATAATATTAAGTAATCAAAGTCATTTTAAATAATGAAATGGCTTTAGAGAAAATTAAATTGTCTAATAGAATAGCATATGGCTGAAGAGGCAGCTTTTTGTTCAGCCAGAGAAGGCAAGAAAATCTCATGGAGTTTGTATAACATAGATGAAATCTAAATGTAACTGAGCCCCCACTACAGGAAAGGAATGCTCCATGTAATAGAAAACGATGTATTCATTAGATAGATTGATAGATAAAGAGAGAGAGATAAAGAGATAGAGAGAGATAAAGAGATAGAGAGATAA
>CABHPH010161614.1:0-13345 GCA_902168325.1 Peromyscus nudipes | reverse complement strand
AGAGGAAATGGTGTCATCCTCAGGAAGAAATGGCATCTTGAGTGAACAGGGGTGTCTGGAATGAAGAGTTGGATGTTTATAAGAATCATTTTGGAAGAGTTAGAACTAAAATACTGAATAGAGAGACACATTATCTCTTATTCTCAGATGCTTCCAAATGACTAGCTAACCACAGGCATCAGTCCAAGGAAGCCTCTACTCCACAGCCTATAGTTATTGCCCAGATGATCCCATACAGCTTCCTTATGGAAACATGTCTGGGCACTGATAACACCTATCTTCAGCTTGAACTTCTCCAAAACAGACAAAACTATTCCAAGTGATGTTTCACTTGGTCATTGTGGAAACTTTTTTAATTCAGTACATGCAAATCAGAATTCTTCAAAACTCCTTTATCTCTGTCCCTAAATTCATTCCTCTCTAGCTACCTCCACTGTAATCATTTGCATCATTTAATAGTGTCTAGACAAAGACTAGTGGGCATCTTGATTGGTCCATTACGTTCCAGAACTACCAACACTCAGGAGGTGCCATCAGCATTACATCTACAACACTTATTTAATTCACTGTCAATTTAATGTACCTGGTTAGAACTGGCTCTTAACAAATTTCCCAGCCTCAGCCTTTGCCTCTCTGTGATCCACTCACTAAGCACCGGGTAAATGAACATTTTCCAAAAGACTCTACACAAAATTGATATCACTTGTTCTTTAAATGCTTGATAAGATCTGATCAACCACACCATAAATTTCCTGAGTTCCTTGGGAAAAAATTATCTGTTCATTTAGTCCTAACTTAGTGAGTAAACAAGAACTTTGTGCATGCTAGACATGTGATCTGTCAATGAGCAATACTCTCACATTGGAAAGGCTTCACTCTAGTTTTTATTGACACTGGACCACTTAGGTTTTCTTTTTCATTTATAATTGACTTTTTAAAAATAATTTTGTCTATCTCATTAAATCTTTTCAAGTGACTACCACAAAATTGTTTGGAATTATCTCTTATTCTTTAAATTTGATATTTGTATGCAGATAGTACATTTTTCCACATCCTTGTGTCACACCATACAATTACAAAGAAGCAGACATTGTCTTGAAGGAAAAAACTGAGGCTAAAGTCTGATACAATTATGATTTGCTACAAAGAGAAGAATAGTAAGATATGTCTTTGCTCATGAACACCTTGTGTATATAATCAAGATGTATTTAACAGATATGGCTATTAGAAGCAAAGCTATGAATATTTATACTACATCTGATCTTTATTCTTATTGTTGAGCTTTATCTGATTTTTCTTAATATGTCTATATAGATATTCATTATTCTATTATTTTTAAAGATATTGTTTTTTAGCTTTTAGTTATGTGTTTGTGTGGGTTAGAGTACATGCACAAGTGTGCAGGTGTCCTTAGAGGCAAGCAGAGGGCATCAGACACTCTCCAGCTGGAATTATAGGCAGCATCTAAGCTGCATCCTACATGGATGCTGAGAATTGCACGTCTGTCCTCTGCCAGATCAGCAAGCACTCTTCGCTGCTCAGTCATCTCTCCAGCCCCAGTTGTTTTTCCTCTTAAAGGACTGGTTTGGTGCTGTGGGATGTTCTGTATGGCAAATGTGTTACTCTGATTGGTTAATAAATAAAACACTGATTGGCCAGTAGCCAGACAGGAAGTATAGGCGGGACTAACAGAGAGGAGAACTGAGGGAACAGGAAGGCAGAGGGAGAGACCTGCCAGCCACCGCCATGACAAGCAAGATGTAAGGTACCAGTAAGCCATGAGCCGCGTGACAACTTATAGATTAATAGAAATGGGTTAATTTAAGATAGAAATGGGTTAATTTAAGATAGAAGAAGTAGATAACAAGAAGCCTGCCATGGCCATACAGTTTGTAAGCAATATAAAAGTCTGTGTGTGTTTACTTGGTTGGGTATGAGCAGCTGCAGGACTGGTGGGTAAGAGAGATTTGTCCTGACTGTGGGCCAGGCAGGAAAACTCTAGCTACAGTTTAGCTTAATGTAGCTTCTTTTATTCATTATTTTCTATTTTCACTGAGTAACAGATAAAACTCTTCTTCCTGTGACTTAGATTGGCCTTGCTGCTCCTTTTCCTAGCATCTTGAGGAGCTCATAGTGACTTGAACTCATCGCTCTTTTCCAAGAGAAGCATTTGCCGTTACAGATTTCCTGCGGAGTACCAAGTCTCACAAATCTTAGTAAGTTGTACTTTTAAGTTCTATTCATGTTAAGATATTCTCACAGTTCCTTCTATTTCTTCTTTACTTCAGGGTCATTGAAAAGAATAATCATCACGTGCCAAATGTGTAAGAATTTCCAAGATATCCCATTGATCCATAATTTAGTTCTTCTGTGGTCAGGGGACATACTTTCTAGGACTTCAGTCCTTTCAAATGGATTAATAGTGTTTCGTTGTCCAGAGTACGATCTCTTTTGTAAACCGTTCTGTGTCTGTGTACTTCTGAGAAAAATTATACTCTTGTCAACTAGAGTGTTTTATGAAATATCCTCACGGTCAGATTATCTGACAGTATCAACTAATTTTCTGTATCATTCATAAGCTTGTTCTGTGAAATATTGAAGATTAATATAAACTGCAACTATATCTGTTTATCTACCATACTTTCTCTCAGCTTTTCTTTTTAGAGTTCGTGTTTTTTATTAAAATTCATTCATACAATATATTTTAATCATGTCTCCCCAACTCTTCATGGATCTTCCCCAAATCCCTATACATCTAACTTTACATTCTCTCCTCTCTCTCTCTCTCTCTCTCTCTCTCTCTCTCTCTCTCTCTCTCTCTCTCTCTCTCAAAAAAAAAAATAGAAACAAAAAAAGCAAGAAAGAGAAAACAAAAATCCAAAACTAAGGAAAACAAAACAAAAGGTACAGAAAAATACCACTGAGTTTGTTTTGTGTTCGCCAATTACTGCTAAGAATAGCACCTGCCCTGGAGTGTGGTTGATATACCCAGTGACACTCCATTGGCGAAAACTGATTATTTTCTTCCCAAATGTGGTCCCACCTCTAACCAAGAAGGTATATACATTTTCTTAGTTTATCTTTAAGTATTTTTACAAGTTGAGTTCATGTTTATAATTGTTTTATCTTCCTGTATTGATCCTTTTAGCAATATGAAATGTCTATGTTTCTCTTTGGTAATAACTGCTAAGCCTACTTAATTCAATATTAATGCAGGTATTCCAACTTCAAATAAATTTCTGTCATTTCACTTTCAACAAATATTTACATTGAATCAATGAATCATGGTGTTTCATCTGTGACAGATCTTATGATGATCATAAACATTTAACACCATTACCTAGCTGGATTTGTCTCAAATAGACTTTGTTCCCTTTTTTCTTTACGTTGTCTTCTTTTGTTTTAAACAACTATTTTGAATTAGGCAATTTATTTTTTCCTTATCATCCATAGACCTTTCTATGATAATAAGTTGGCAAAGTATCAACGAAGCACGAGAAACTGAGCTCGATTCACAAAACTCATATGAAGACTTCAGGCTTGTTATACACTTCTGGGTTATAATCCCAGAGCCGCACAAACAGAAAGGGGCAGATCCCTAGGACTTGCTGCTCAGCCAGTGTGGTCTACTCGATGAGTTCAAGGCCAATAAGAGACCCTGTCTCAAAAAAGGAGGAGAAAAAAATGAACTAATGTGAACAATGCCTAAGGGCCAACATCTGAGGTTGGCCTCTGGCTGCCACATACATGCCCACAAAGTACACACACACACACACACACACACACACACACACACACACACACACACACAAAGTTTCATTTGAGTACATTTTTGCTTTCATTTCTCTGTTAAAATTTCATTTCTGTTCAAGCATTAAAGACACATTGTTCTGTTTGAGCACATTTTCCTTTCATTTGCTGAGTAATCTCAAAATCATCTTTAATGTCTGTGATAATTTAACATCTGAACGAATTGTAATCAGATTGCATTGAGAATTTCTTCCTGCACTAGAATCCACATTTCATTTTATTTCTGTGGCTAGCTAGCATTTTTCCTCGGCATGCTTGTCATGGTAGGTAGGATGCCTGGACAATCACAGTGAAGTACATCAGAATAGGTGGATAAAATGACAGAAATGTATTCTCTCAGTTCTGGTGGTTATAATTTAAAGATGAACATGCTGGCTAATTAGATTTCTGGGGAAGGTTTTGGGGGAGGGGGCTTGCAGAGGGCCATCTTCTCACTACATACTTGCAGGCCCTTTTCTCTGTACATCTGCAAGGAGGAAAAACATGCTGGCTTTCTGTTTCACCTTCTAAGAAAGACAACCGTATGGGATCAACACTACCTCGTAGCTGCCTTCAATTAACTATTTCTCTTTAGGAGTAATAACTTCCATCTAAAAGGTTCAGTGAAATATTGCATTTCAACAGATATAGACCAATGGTCAATGTTAACACATTGCAGAATGAAATAGAAGAAATGGAAAAAGTAACCCTTTGGGTCTTTGATGACTGTGGAAGTTAGGAATTGCACATAAGAAACTGTGGATAAATGAGGCACAAGCATTCTCTCAATAACAGGTATTCTATATTAGAGACACTGAAGTCCTTCTCTTTTTCTTGGGAATCATTGGATTGCGTTCTAGTGAGAGACTAACTCATGTGAACTAATACTACAATCCAACTCCCCCACGGTGTGGAAAGAGGCTCATATCACTGCCAAGCTTTCTTGGCTTCTAGTTACTGCTGTTTTAGCCTGGCCCCCTGGTGGTCTCTTCCATGCCTATTTTGTTTAGGCGTCTGCCAAGGAATTCAGCTGAGTTTATACTCAAGATTATGAGGCTCACCCTTTTGGTGGTTTCTTGCCTGTAGACCCCCCCTAGTAAATTTCCAGTTGGTCTTCTATCCCATAATTCTGCCCTCTGACGAATCAATCTAATAGGCTTCTGTTTTCTGCCACCCAGGCTGTGTGCAGACTATAGGATTCACTTAACCAAGAGGAAACTCCAATATCTCACCAGAAGCAGTCATGTCTTTCACCAACAAATTCACATCTCCTCCCTCCCTTTCCATGATGCTCTCTGGATTAAACACACACATCATATACACTAGTCATTCAGAGGTAAAGATTTTATTCTCTGATTTGTGGATTTCAGATTTGTTTGTTTGTTGTTCGTTTTTTTAGTGTCCCTGCTTCTAATATTTACCATAGATACTCAATGATTCTACTCCTCTGAAATTACAGCCTTCAGATTGTCAACAACAAAAGCCACAACCCTTACCATTCTACCTCAGAATGTTAATATTCCAGGAGGAAACTGGACTTAAGTTGGTGCCTGCATTTAATTTCCAGGCCTTCAGAATTATTGATTTTGATTATTTTCCAGTGTCTGAAACTGTATTCTGCAGGAAGAATGATCTGATTACACACACACACACACACACACACACACACACACACACACGTTTTTGTACATATAAGCACTTAAAAATATAAAATATAATTTTCTTTCAAATACAGAAGAATTCAAAATCAATATCCTACAAGATTCTACATAATCTATAGTCAGCCTCGATATCTGACCTCGTCTATTTCTAGTCTTTTTCACTATGCTCCAGTGTGAGTACTTACAATCAATAATCTCGTGTTGAAACTTATAACCAATAACCAATTTCTTTCTTGTGTTGACCATTAGGTTGCCTTACCATCAGTTTTACTCCATCCTTCTTTTCCAAAAGCATTACGAATTTGTTTTTATTCCCTTCCTTCTGCTTTGCAAGCCATGAGTCTCTAGGGAATGTGGACAGTAAAACTCTCTTTCCAAAATACATCAAAGGTGGAGCTGATTTACCAAAGGAGAATTTTATTCTCCTCTCCGGGCTCTATCTCAGGAGTGCCATCCTCAACGATGTGGAGGCATTTGAGAGGTCCACAGGGCTTCTGAGAAAGTTGCTACCACTTTATGAGATACTTTGGACAGTCACTTCCTAGCCTTTGGAACATGATTGGCAAAATTCCCATAGCTCCTAGAACACATCTTCCAGTTAAGAAGTAAACTGGATGCAGTGGATGTTTAACGGGTGCAGAACAAAACTAATATAAACACACATGTAAGCACACTGGCAAAAGGAATTTAACAAGGAGAGAAAAATAAGAAAAATAAAAGAAAGCTCTTAGTTATTATTCTCATTGTCTCTCTTTACCAGTAAGAATGCCATGTTCAAGGCAGATACACATTATCTTGTCACAACTATATCTCCAGTACCCCAAACAAGCCCCAGCAGCTAGTAGGCCTTCAACAGTAGAGTCTTTACTGAAAAAAAAAAAGAATTACACAAATATCCCAAATTGTCTAGAAGGGGTTTTAACAATAACATTTTCTGCATTAAAATAGACCTCCCCCAAGCATAGATTATAAAACTATTTACTTCTAAGAAAGAAATGTTAATAATGCCATGCGAAGTCCATATTGTTTAGTTCATCACTTCTTTTTCCTCCTCATCATTCCATGGAGACTCCTGCTCTCCAAGATATTTGTATATGCATTTTCACAGCAGAAAGGGTTCTACCACTTGAAAACTAATTTAAAGGTCATTGTTTCCGTCACTCGAATTCCTGGAATCCAATCTGTTTACTTGGAAGAAAGACAAAATATTATCATCTTACCATTCATTAGTCAAAAGACTTGCATTTTTAATAAATGCTATCCAAGTGAGCTTTTGGGAACAAGCCTCTTCAAATTAGCACTGGATCATATGCCCATGAAACCAAACAAATCATTTCGATAACCCAGAACTGCTTCACGTTGTTTAGCATTCAGCAGCATCAAGCGGATAGTTCACGAGTGAGGGAAAGGCTCGCGTGTGCTTCGTTGGTATAATGGTTTACATTAGACTGATTAGACTTAGGAATCTGCTATCCAAAGCACTGCCTGCAACGAAGTTAAAGGCCAGTTCTAAAAACTGAGACTTGGAGCTACTAAGGGAAAGTAAGAAAGCAATGTGGACTTTTCTCAGAACATCTTCTATCTCAAAAACTTTTTCCATTAAAATTGCAAATATTGCAGAACAATAAAGCATGAAAAATAAAATTCACCAGGCACTGAGCCACTCCCCTCGTTATCATAGCCGCTGCATCCTTTCTGAACGTGCTGCCGAGGACATCTACTAAACCGCCATTGAGGGAAGCTCGGGGAACAACCGGCACAGGAAGACTCAGCTTCCCCGCTGCAGGTGCCGCTGACCTTCCTCCTCAGCACCACGTCCTAGGGCATTCCTGTGAACTGAATACTTCTCTTCTCGATAACAAGGACTCGGGGGCAGGCTAGACTCGAGACAAGAACACACACCCAGCAAGATTAATTCTGATCTATTTAAGCTCCTCCCCCTTGGCATCGGCTCAAATAACCAGTTTCACTCTTCGCTTACCCTTTCCTCCACTTCAGGATGGTCGCCACCCATTTCATTTTCCTAATCCTAGAAAACGGTGATCACTTTACGACCCCAATTAAAATCACTAAAACAAACATGGGAGCACAAAATTATGGCTTGGGGAAATATTTTGCTTTTCGTTTCAAGACTCACTCAATAACCAAGATTTAAGACTTGTTGACATGAAAACATTAAATGGCTTTAAAAAAAAAAAACAGTTTCCCACCCTCCCTAATCTACTGTCTTATAGGTGGATTTCACACCAGGCCAGCATAATTTGGTTTTCGGTCAGCCCAACTTGGTGATAGAACTTGGTGAAAGCATGATTCCCCGGATGTGACAGTGGCTGGATGTCACACACACTGAGCTGGAATGCCAGTGTTATCCTTCACTGCCAACACTGAAGCATCTAAGCCAAGCCCCCTGGCCACCTCAAGAAATCCACGTCCCAGCACAAGCGAGTGGATCTGTAACACTTCCTTAAAGGAAGGATTAGACTAGACCCTTGAGGATTTTTTTTCTTTAATTTTCCAGTGAAGGATAAATGCTACAGAGCCGAAAACTCACATTAAACAAAGTCAGAGTAAGAAAATATTGCCAAAATGCAGGGACCTTGGGACTGAATTCCATACTGTAAGCCTATGGGGTACAACATGGAACTGATTAAGGCCTCCTTTCTCAGACTGATCCTGTGTACCACCTTCCCCTCGAAACTCCATCAGAAAATTTATGTAAAATAAGTCTCTTTAAAAGCATGTTGTTAGTAATAATAGTGGCAATATGCTTTTCTATTTTAAGTTGGCATGTGAGAGTCGATGGGATGGCCTGAGTTCTATCCCCAAGACCCATCTAGTAGAAGGAGAGAACTAATTCCCACTAGTTGTCCTCTGCCCTCCACACATACACTCTAGCACACCTATGTGCAAGCTGTACATGGACACACACACACACACAGACATGCATGTATGCACACGTGCGTGAACACAAAGACATAATTTTTTATTTAATGTAAAAAGTAAGAAGGCATCTGAAAAATTGGTTTTCTGTGTTGTCCTCACCCAAATACTGAGCAAGCAGCCCAGAAACTGATTCCACAAGCTTTGATGCATCAACGTATAGCTGTCCTGGTGAGTTCTATTACTTAACAAACCAGCTCCACTGATCCCTGGAATATATTGAAGTTTCCACCAGTGAAGTGTCAAGTCAAGGAACATATAGTTCAAAGACACTAAGTCCCAGTAACAGTAAAACCATCCCTGAGGAAGACTCTGGATTATTTAGGAGAGACAACAAATAATACACAGTAGAGAAACAGGTATATCTATTTACAGTAGGGTGGTAGCCAGAGAGACCTGACAACCCTTATTTCCCAATAGAATGAGTTGTCCAATGATGGAACTGTGAATTTTTTGAAGACCTAGAAGAAACCATTTGTAGAGAGAAGTCCATGACTGGGGAAAAAATGGGGGTGGGTCACGATTAGGGACTGTCCACAATGAAAGCCTGGTCCAGGAAGTGTCCCCAGTAGGTACATAACAGAAAGCAGTGACTCCTTTCTAGCCAAAACAGTGTTAAAATGATTTGACTTAAGCATCCAAAGAGTAACTTTGGTGTAGGCTGCCACCCATATCCAGAGTCAAACATCAACCAATCAGGACCACCCTCATTTGCATGGCAGGAACTGCATGATGGAAACCCTAACTGAAAACAAGGTACCTTCCATGTAAAAGTTTCTACAGAGTCAGTGTGACTATGTGTCATGAAACTAGAAATGGGACCACAAGAGGAGAAAAAGGTTTCAAGAAAGGCTGTGGAGAGAGGAGCTGGCAGCCAGGTGATTCTTTTATTGCTGCCCTTGCCCACTTCTTCCTGGTAGAGTACTCAATAAACTTATATTTTTCTACTCTGGTCTACAATGAGTGGATTCATTCACTCCCTTACCAAACCCCACCACATCATCAACAATGGCTAGTTACAAAAATAAAATTTTATTAGTCTACTCTCTACCTCCAATTCAGCCATTACCATGGGTGCACTTAATGTCTATGAACATGAATCATCAAAAACTGCCTAAAAGTTCTCAAATGGTCAACTCCAATTACATTTGCTTCAATTTGACTTTCATCACCCACTTTAGGTCCAACATCACCCCAAACTGCTCAGTCTCTGGCATCTTTAGCATTAATATCCTGCTTTCTGACCGCAACCCCCAATCCTTCCAGCTTGCTTGCATATTTTTACCCATTCCCATTTTAAACTCATTGGCAAGGTAGTCAGTGGTTACATGTGTGGGCTCTTAAATCAGGCTGCTTGGACCCACATCCTCCATCAGTCACTTCCTAACTGTGTAAACTTGGGCAAAGGCCTCGATTTCCTCATCTAAAGAAAATGGAATTATGCTCAACCAAATGGATACCCGTACCTTGCCTAATATGTTTGTGATGAGGGAATCTAGGATCATCCAGAAGGTGAAACACAGTGAGAGTGCTGCACACAGTAAGTTCTAAATAAATGTTACCTATTGCCTACTTCATTTATTCCTGGATTTATTAATTTTCTTCTTATTTTCCATAATCAGCCTAAAATCTGTGTTTTATTATTTTCTTTTTCCCATATAATACATAATAAATTTAACTAAATCTCTTCTCTATCTGATACCAAGACTTTGGAAAATGATGGAAAAATATTTCACTATGACAATGAATATTACCATAAATTGAATACTTTCTAAAGCAACTATACTGTGTTTATTGCTCAAGAGCTTTTTACTTGTCAATTACTAGCAAAACTCTAAAGAATAACCATGCATATTGCAATCTTTCACCATGTTATTCAAATATCCTCTATTATCTCCTTTCTATGGAAATTTTAAAATTATAATGCTTCAAGACTTTGTCTATACCAATTATCTTCTTCCACTGTATTTTCACACTCCTTTCTCAGATTTTTCCAAAGCCTTCAAAACACTTCTTAAACTTAGGGAGACAGCACAAAGGGGAGCCTACATACAATGTCCTTAGATGTGCCAAAATTATAAATCAGTCTAGTGGAACCATCTTATTCCACTCAAAAATGTAGCAACACTGACCAGATTTATTATCCTAGATAAAGCAACACCCAACCCTTAAATGACAAAAATAAAAGATATAAAACAAGGACATTTGAGACAATGGATAGCAGTCAATAAATGACAATGGTTCCTGAAAGATGAGATGAGCCATATAAACTTTTTAGTGTCCTGACCTGATAAGAGTTCTCAGAGAGGAATTTAGGAAAGAAGCCCAGAGTCTCCTTGAGTTGAGGGATCAGAGCTTGAGGGTGCAGGAGAATGCACCTGCTAGAGTCCATGGAGCAATATCAGAGGGGAGGAAAACACTTAGAACCCAAACCCTGAAAGTCTACAGAGGATCTCCTTAAACACTACACAGAGAAAAAATGTGTACATGTATGAGGAAACTATCCACAACCGTGGAAAAATCCCTGGGAACATGCCTGGTACTAACATAACATTAAGAAGGGGCTCTTTCCTCAACAGGCAGACTTATCAGCAGTGGAGTGGGATGCTCAGAAAAGACTGTTTCAGTAATGAGGAAAAATTAACCCTTGACTGTCATACATTAATCCTGCAACAAGTCATACAAGGGAAAGCCAGAAACAGCAGCTTAGTTAATTCACTTAAATAAACTTAATTAATTTGCTTAAATAAATCCCAGAATGAAGATCAAGAGTAATCACAGGGACATAAAACTTCTTCTGAAGTAGAAGGGTAAATTGTCACTAATGGCATCCAGTGGAATCTGTTGGTCAAACCTACCAACACTCAAGAAGCATGCCAACATAAGAAGAAGAGTAACTAAAACAGAACTGAGCTAGAATGAACAATTTATGTTAGAATTATCAGATACCAATAAAATGTTTATCATTGTATTGTGAACTAGAGATAATAAAGATATAAAAAATGAGGGCCAAATCTAATTTATAAGGATTAAAAATGCCATAAATAGTATTATCAATTATCAGTAGACAAAACATTATAGGAAAAGATTAGTAAATTGGCAACCTAATTAAGAAAATGTTAAAAATCAAAAAGGAAAACTAATATAAAAATGACACAGTATAAATTAACTGTGGGAAACATTAAGAAACTTGAACACAAAAGTGTGAAAGAATATTTGTGAAACACCCCAAGCAATACCAGACTACACACTCTTTTCAAAAGCAGAGTGTTTGCCAAAACAAACCACAGTCTAGTCATAAAACAAGTCTCCAAAACTCATAAAAAAGTATATTATTTGACCACAATGGAAATAAATTAGAAATTAATAAAGATATCTGGAAAGTCTTCAATTACTTAAAATACTACACTTGTCTAAATAACCCATGAGTTAAAAAAGAAATGAGGAAAATTAGTGAAACATTTTAAAAACCAATATGGTAGAAGGTCAATGCCAACCAAGAACTGTGTCTTAAGTCTCTGTAGCTTGAAAGTGAGTAGAAATGTTTGAACTCAGAAATTCATAGTCATTCAATAGACACCAGTCAGCTCCCTTTGCAGTAGGTACAGATGTGGCGACCAGACAGTACCAATGTACTTCCATGGCATGGGAACAAATGTCATGCTGAGTCAGGGACAGGAAAGAAATTGTGACAAACAAGGGACAGAGTCATATCTGATAACAATCTCTAATGGTAGACAGATGTTAATAAAAACACAATGCCTTAGAACTATAAAACTATGACTAGCTTCAGTGACTACTACAAAATTCTCTTTGTATTTGTTTCCTTTTGTCTAGCACTTTTTGCATATGAAGCAGCATTCAAATGAGTGTAGGTTTGTTGAATGAATACATGATGAAGGCCTTTCCAGAAGTAAAACACTTGTAGGGCTAAGACATTAGGGGTTTGCCTTGGAGGAGGTGGGAATGGAGGGTGGGTTGGGTGGGAAGACTGGGGGGCAGGAGGAGGGAGGAGAGGGGAATCTGTGGTTGGTATGTAAAATGAATAGAAAATCTCTTAATAATAATTTTTAAAAAAAGAAATTAGGGGATAAAATGTTGAAATTTGAGAGGAAACTACCATGAAGGAGAATTTACATGGTTAGTAGAATTTGTTCTAAATTTCTAAAATAAGTTTAGGATGCATTCTTTTTATATGTAAGTTTATACTTCAGTGTGACATTGAATCAAGTTGTTCAGCAGGAGACCACCTGATTGGATCTCTCCTGTAAATGTGTGTGGAACTTGAGAATGGACTCATTCAGCCTGCTTTCCTATTCACAAATGACGGATTAGTCTATGAACTCACCTTCAAATTAGACTTTTTTATAAAAACGTCTACCAAATTATGAAGTATAAAAGTCTTTATGTCTCTTTAAAATCTCAGGAGTATATTTCACATGATCATGTCATACCTTATGTGTAACATACATGGCCAAATAAAATAAATTATTATTATTATTATTATTATTATTATTATTATTACGGTCAAATAAAATAAATTTTCATTATGCAAGAAAGGCACTCAAAAATAAAAAAGTTAAATTAAGGCAAATTTTTCCCAAGGGTGATTTCTCCATTCCTTTGTCTTTGTTCAGAGACTGGGTAAAGACATTAGTACATGAATTGGTCCAAAATTACCTTCATATATATTAATTTTAAATGTACATATTCTTAGCCAGACAGTAAAAAGAGAATAAATGTGACTGAAATAATAAAAAAATAGAATTATAGAAAATTAGAATATATCCAGAAGCTTACTCTTGGAGCTAAACCACAGAATTCCAACTGCTGAATTAACGGCAAAGAAGGGTGCTTTAAAAGCACTGTGATAAATTATCATATTGTGGAGATCAACAAAATACTAAAGAGAAGATTGTAGACAAATTGCTAAATGGTCTTATTAATAAAAAACA
>CABHPH010161613.1:0-42751 GCA_902168325.1 Peromyscus nudipes | reverse complement strand
GAATAAAACACTGATTGGCCGTGGCAGGCTTCTTGCTAACTGTCCTTATATCTTAAATTAATCCATTTCTATAAATCTATACCTTGCCACATGGCTTGTGGCTGACCGGCGTCTTCACATGCTGTTTGTCTTGGTGGCGGCTGGCAGTGTCTCCTCAGGCTTCCACTTCCCAGAATTCTCTCCTCCTTGTCCCGCCTATACTTCTTCCTGCCTGACCACTGGCCAATCAGTGTTTTATTCGTTGACCAATAAGCAACATGTTTGACATACAGACCATCCCACAGCAAACCTCACCTCACCAACTCCGCAGCTTCCAAAGAGACCTAGTTCCTGTATACCCACGCCTATTCCTTTCTGTTCTGCTAACTCCTTTCCTCTCTACATTCAGCTACATCACTCCCTCTTCCTGCCCAGCTCTGTCACTTCCTGTCTTGTCTGTACAGACCTCCAGACCTTTATGGTTAGTGCTGGGATTAAAGGTGTGTACCACCACGTGTGGCTCTGTTCCCTTGAACTCACAGAGATCCAGACAGTTCTCTGCCTTCTGAGTGGTAGGATTAAAGGCATGTGCTACCATTGCATGACTTCTATGTTTAATATAGTGGCTGGCTTTTTCCTCTGATCCTCAGATAAACCTTATTGGGAGACACAGATAAAATATCACCACAAAGAGGGCCTTAGAAAACAAAGCAGAACGTCCCTTGATGTTCATTTCCTTCTGCAGGTATCTTTTGAAAATGGCTGCACATCTGAGGGTAAGATGACAGAATTCCATCCCTGCACGCTACTAATCCATCACACGGTGTGTGGTTTTCATCAGACATACATCTAAAATATGGGCATCAATGTCACTCATTTTATTAATTTTATTTCATTTAAAAACTAATTTTATTTTATTTAAAAATTCTTCAATGCATTGTGTGTGCATGTGTGTGTGCATGCATGTGCACACATCATACACATATGCATGTCATAGTACATGTTAGAATTCCACCCTTACTCCAGCTGCGTGACCACCCATGCGCAGTTCAGGAGTTAAATAAAGGGTCTTGTGTCTTACGTCATCAGCGAGCACTGGTGACTATGTGCACGCGCACAGCGTGGTCCGCAGTCAGTGCATGCGTGGTGTAGCTCCATAAGCCCACCTGTGCATGTTCAACGGGAACCCTTAAAAAGCTGGACACAGACCCCACCCTCTCCCTCTGTTCTACTCTGTCTCTTCCCCACCATCTATCCCTCTCTCTACACGGACTCCTTTCCCAGGCCTGGTTCTCCTGTACTGCCCTCACCCTTCTTCCTCCTAATAAAGCTCTGAAACTGATGCTGGCTTCTGTCGTGACCGTGACCTTTCCGCACCAGTAACCAGCACTGCTTATCATTTCAGTACATCCATGGAAGTCAGGAGACCGCTGGCTCAAGCCAGTTCTTTCCTTCTATCCTGTGGACCCAGATATGGAAACTGGGTTGTGAGGTGCGGTGTCCGAGTACCTTTACCTGCTGAGCTATCTCACAGGCTCTCCTCATTATTTTAAAATTCAGGATTTTTCTGCCTATGGTTATAGCAAGAGAGTCAAAGGGATGTCTACACTAGCGATTGTTAGAGACTGACCCAGGACGGCCTGACTCAAGATTGTCATGTTTGGAGTTTGGAGTCTGGCAAAACGAGACACCCTTGGCCAAACTGCATGTCCTGCAGAAACAGGACGACCTTGGCCTAACTAGAAAGTATACTTTTTAGATATAGCCTTGAACAGTAATCAGCCAGCTGCAGAGCCTGGGAACCAAAGAGACTTCACCTCCCCCCGACCACTCTGACTACTTCTTCTGAAAATTTTCCACTCTCCTTTCTCTGCCCCTCCCAGCCTAAAACACTGTATATAAACCTCGAACCCCAATCAATAAACGAAGCCTTGACACGACTCAGACTGACTCTTGTCAATCATTATATGTGCAAGGCTTCCTTCTTTTCTCTCCCCATGATTCCTTCAGGTGATTCTCGGCTTGAGACCCACGAATAACTGGACCTGTTGGACGGGTCAAGTGATACAGCTTTATTTTTTCCCTCATCATGTATGCTCTCTCATGATTGCAATACTAACTTTCCTTTGAGCTCTTTCTTTCTTGTGTCACCAAGAGGGTTGGGGACACTGAAATCAAGGACTTTGTGTCCCCATGTGGCTACTGCTTCCTGGAGAAGAAAAGAGACAATATTTCTCAAAGTTTGGTTTCTGTTCCTAGAAAGATAGGCCCTCCATCAGTCCCTTGTCTGATTTTTGTTGGAGAATCCTCTGCTTCAGATCTGGCCACTGCTCTCTACTGCTGGATGCTACTCTTCTGAGCTTCCTTGTCAACTTCTTTCCACAGTTCAACTTCATGTTGAACTTCCTCTGCTCCAGAGATAAAAGTTAGCATTAAATGCCAGTGCATTAGCCAGGCTAGTCCAGCCCCAAGTCTTTGGATTTTTCAGAGCGAAGAGTTAGAGCAGCTCATATTCTGTGAGGAAGGATCCAGTCAGTAAAGAGTGAATGATTCATAGTGTTGAATGACTTCCATAGGTTGAATCAGCTTTGTCCTACTTTAAAGTTCTTGTTGGCCAGATGTGTGATTGCTGGCCGTATAGTCACTGAAGTAAGAACTACAGGGATTGTGCCAACCTGGAGGATGCTGTCCAGTTAGGCTCTCTGACTTGTGATTGTGCTGTCACTGTTTTATTAATCAAAGCTCGCTCAGTCAGCACTCTGTCCTGCCAACCTTTGCTTCAACACAATCTGATAATTATTAAATATATTTCACAGTAAAGGTGTTTTTTGCTTTATTGGGTCAGCCCATAGTTCTTTGCCCATCATCAAAGGCATTTTACTCATATCTCAACAAACAGTTATGTCATTGATATACAATGTTTCTTTAATATTTTATAATATACATTTTCATATTTCTTTGTATTAAAAGGATTATCCAAGGAATCAAGCTACATGCCATTTTTTATTATTAAGAAATTTTCTATTAATTTTACATACCAACCACAGATACCCCTCTCCTTCCTCCTCCCACCCCCTAACCTTCCCCCTCAACCCACCTCTCATTCCTACCTCCTCCAAGGCAAGGCCTCCCATGGGGAGTCAGCAGAGCCTGGTACAATCCCTTGAGGCAGATTCAAGGCCCTCCTCCTGCCCTGCACCAAGACTATGTAAGGTACTCCACCATAGGCACTGGGCTCCAAAAAGCACACTCATGCACAAGGGATGGGTCCTGACCCCACTTCCAGGGGTCCCCTTAAGCAGGGCAAGCTATACAACTGTCTTGTTTACAAGACTATAAACTTTATTTATTAACATACAAATAAAATCACATTTCAGTACAATTAAAATATCACCATATTTCCCCTTTTCTATTTTAATAAAAAGAAAAAAGGAAAAAGGTTATAACTAACATAAGAAAAACTATATACAAAAGTACAATAACTATATACTATATATACAAGTAATAAATACCTAAACAATGCAGAGGGCCTGTTCCAGTCCCATGGAGGCTCCACAGCTATTGGTCCACAGTTCATGAGTTCCCGTTAGTTTGGTTTGGTTGTCTCTGTACGATTTCCCATCATGATCTTGATGCCCCTTGCTCATAGAATCCCTCTTCTAGCTCTTTGACTGGACTCCTGGAGCTCAGCCTGGTGCTTGGCTGTGGATCTCTGCATCTGCTTCCATCAGTTACTGGATGAAGGCTCTATGATGACAGTTAAGATATTCACCAATCTGATTACCAGGGTGGGCCAGTTCAGACACCCTCTCCACTGTTGCTAGTAGTCTAAGTTGGGGTCATCCTTGTGGATTCCTAGGAACTTCTCTAGCACCCTGTTTCTCCCTATCCCTACGATATCTCCCTCTATCATGATATCTCTTTCCTTGCTCTCCCACTCTGACCCTGTTCCAGCTTGACCTTCCCTCCCGTTCCCTTATGTTCTTATCCCCCTTCCCCCACCCTCCAATGTCTCCCCCAACCCCAGTTTACTCATGGAGATCTCATCTATTTCCCTTTCCCGGGGAGATCCATGTGTTCCTCTTAGGGTTCTCCTTGTTAGCTAGCTTCTCTGGAGCTGTGGGTTGTAGTCTGGTTATCCTTTGTGTTACATCTAATATTCACTTATGAGTGAGTACATACCATGTTTGTCCTTCTGAGTCTGGGTTACCTCACTCAGGATGATGTAACATGAATCTTAAATGGTCTTATAATAAAAAACCCAGAGCCAAATGTTGGGGTGAAAGCTGAATGATCAGAGAAGCAGAACAAGCAAGCCACAAGCTCTTACCTCTAGGAAATCCTCAGTATCAAGATAATGAGTTCCTGTTTCCTCACATCTTATATACCTTTTTCTGCCTTGCCATTTTACTGCCTGGGATTAAAGGCGTGTGTGCTTCCCAAGCAAAGGCATGAAGTGCAAGTGTTAGGATTAAAGGTGTGTGCCACCATGCCTGGCTCTGTTCCCAAAGTGGCCTTGAACTCATAGAGATCCAGATGGATCTCTGTCTCCCGAGTGATAGGATTAAGGGTATATGCCACACCATCTGACCCCCATGTCTAATCTACTGACTGGCTCTGTCCTCTGATCCCCAGATAAGTTTTATTGGGGTGTACAATATATCACCACAGGATGACATTTTCTAGTTCCATCCATTTGCATGTAAATTTCATAATGTCATTGTTTTTTACTGCTGAGTAGTACTCCATTGTGCATATGTGCCACATTGTCTTTATCCATTCTTCAGTTGAGGGACATCTAGGTTGTCAACTATGTTCATAGCAGCATTATTCGTAATAGCCAGAACCTGGAAACAACCTAGATGGTACATGCCATTTTGAAAGAATGATTGGGGTGGTATCTTTTTTTTTTTTTTTTGGTTTTTTGGAGACAAGGTTTCTCTGTGTAGCTTTGCACCTTTTCTGGAACTCACTCTGTAGCCCAGGCTGGCCTCGAACTCACAAAGATCTGCCTGCCTCTGCCTCCTGAGTGCTGCGATTAAAGGCGTGCACCACCACCCGGAATTCTGTTCCCACAGTACAGTCAGTATTTAGAGCCCAAATGACCAAAACTTGGCTTGTCCTTCTTAGGACATCAACTTTCCAGTAGCTACAGTGATTGATTCATGTTTAAGTACAGGACAAATGTAGGCCAATATTTCTTAAGCCAGCACAAAGAATATTGCTATCCTTATTAGAGAAGCAATCTAAGAAATTAAATAGAGATTGCTGTGCCAAGGAAAAGCCTCCTTTGACTTCAGTTATTGGTAGTGATTATATACTTTAAATTGTATGAGGAAATCATAGTGCATTCTATATATAGTCTTTAGTGTAAAGTTTTTAATATATTAAATAAATATAAATGTCATAAATGAGGACACTGTGCTGAATATCATTTCTCTGTCTTTTCTATTATATTGTCTCATAAAGGTAAGATTTTTCTAAACTGTTAACACAAAATCTCTTCATTCTCTTTTGCTAGAGGAAATTTAAACTTAAAGAATATTCCCAATCTCTTGGAGAGCCATGGAACCCTGCTCCATTAGTGCTTTAACCTGTGGTTATGAATTTGCCACAAATGTGAGCATGCGGGTATGTGGGACAGGAGCTCTGTCTTACATGATGGCCCAGATTTGTTTATTTAGTATAAGATTTTAGGAGTGTGGGAAAGGCTATGGTTCAAATGTCCACTTCCTTAATCAGCTCTGCCTCAATAGTTCATATTCTTTCTAACAAGGGAGAAGGATTCTGTTGATCTGGAATTTCTGTCTCGTAGGCATCAGCTGTAATGAATTAATTTACAAATCAACAATCCATGACTTGTACTGGCTAGGTGTAAGCTAATTTTCTACCAGTGCATAAATTGAAAAGCATGGTTTTGAGAAGGAAGAAACTAAAAGACATCTTGAGAATGTCAGAGACCTAATTTTTGTTTTTGTGGCATAATTCTGTTGTGGTTGAGGTTAGGAAGAAATATACTGTGTGTCAGCCCAGAGGAGGTAAAATATAAGCTGTATTTAAATGTCTCGAATTTAAGTTGTTTTGATATAATATCATATAAAAATTGTTACACTGTAGTCTGCTACTTTCCTCCTGTAGGACCATGGAAATATATTTAGAGTCTCATTTGCCTAAATTATAAAATTTAAATGACCATCTATGCATCAAGTTACATATTTGAAGAATTATTGGAGAAGTAAGGAAAACAGTGTTAAGAAATGACAAGGATGATACAACTATCTAAACCAGAGTTAAATCTATCACTTACAAACTGAATAAACTTGGATTTTTGTCTCAGTTTCCAGATTCAAAAACTAAAAATTAGATCTTTATCATACAGAGTTATTTTGAAAATAAAATGAGATGGTTTTCATAAAGCATCTCATAAATGTCCATACTTTATGGTATGACACCTGTGAAAACTGAGTGAGTCCATTTGAATTTAATTGGAAAGTCAACTGGTTTTATTTTTTTAAGTTCATTGTAAACTTCAAGCAAGCCTTCCAATAGTACTATTGAGGTGACATTTTATAGGATGCAATCAGCTCTGTGCCTATGACCCCTTGGCATTAATCAGCACACACTCAAATCTGAAAAACTGAGCTCCTTTTGTTGCTATGCAACCTGCTTTATACAGCTGGAATCCTAGGCAACGTTCCTGTTTCATAATCTTTCTTTATTCCTTCCTTTATGTCCTTCTTCCTTCCTTCTTTCCTTCTCTCTCTCTCTCTCTCTCTCTCTCTCTTTCTCTCTCTCTCTCTCTCTCTCTCTCTCTTTCATTTTTGTTTTTGTTTAACTAAATGAAACAGAATGGAAACACATATCAGGCAGGGAGGAGTTACTTTAAAATAAGCAACATTCCTTGGTCTCCATTTAAGGTAGCTCCAAGTTGTCACACAAACTTGTAAACTGGTTTGGATTCTAAGAACATCTAACCATGGAAACAATATTACTGTGTTTATTAGGTTTCCAGGTCATCCAGAAAGAGAAAACAAAATCAATACAACTCCCAAGGCCCCTGAGGTAAGGAAAGAAGAGTCATAGTGTAAGGTCTGTGCTCTGTAGAGACAACACCATGACCCTCAGGGCAGAACCAGATAAAAAATATTTCTTAAACTATTAAAGTTTATTTTTGACTTCTTTTATATTTTTCACTAATAATTTCACAATTATTGCTTAATATTTCTTTCCCCAAGTCCCACATACTCTCTTTTACTAAAACGCTCCATATGACCCCCAATCTTCTTCCTGTCTTAGTCTCCCTTCATAATATTAAGCCTTGAAACGACAACTCACCTTTCCTTCCTATCTGGCTCCTTCAGTGCATCTTCAGGAAAGATTGAATCCTCCTATAGTCCAACAAATTATATGTAATGTTATCAGCAAATAATTATTTACTGCTTTAAGGGTCAAATTACTATGTTAACATCAAAGTGATTGATTTTAGGACACGTGTTGCAAGACTTTTCCTGGTGGGACATTAGCAAATTCCCATTCACCCCATGTAGGGCACAGATGGCAGATCAAAGGAAGGGTTTCACCCAATCCTGGAGTTGCTTACAAGAGCCTACATAGATGAGGAGTTAAAGATGCTTGGGTGACCCAAAGGGAGCTACGATCACTGAAAAAACTCACCTCAGCAAGAGTGATGACTCATGAAAACTGTGTTCGGTAAATCACTGTGCACATAAGACCGGCAGACATCTTGGTTGGGTGGAGAGTCTCTTGCCCAGGAAGCATTTGCTGTGTGTATAACCATGAGAACAGACTTGGACAGTTTTGTGGTTTTTTGGCTTCTGAGCCTTGTAAGCTGAAAGAACTTCTCTTCCTCCATCCAGAAACATAATATTTTGATTCAAAGTTGGTGGAACACTGGAGGTGGGAGGGAGATGAAGGCCAGTTTGGTTTTCTGCACCAGGTCTTGCTTTTAAGGCCACAGAGCTTCAGCTGTAGGCATAGACATTGTTGAGAGCACTGTGCCGGAAACATAGATGAACACATTCATGCCTTTTCATTATGTCAAAGTTAACAGTAAATTTACAAGGTTTAGTGGTTTCAGTCACAACAATTTGTCATATAATCTGCCTACCTATACCTTGGTGGTACAGCCAGGGTGAATGTAGGTTCTTAACCTCAATTACTGATATTGACTCTCATCCCAGTACACACAGTGAATATCTCTCTCTCTCTCTCTCTCCATATATATATATATAATGACTACAACTTAAAGAAGCTGTAGTGAAGTTTTAAGGAATTTCAGAGATGGGCTGAGAAAGAGTCTGTACTGATAACATGATGGAGTAAACCAGTGCCAGGAGGTAGCTGCTGCTGGAGTCACATTGGGGCACGAGGCTGCAAAGTTCAGGGAGAGGTGAAACGCTGAACCCAGAAATTTGAGAGCTAGAAACACATCAGGATCAGGAAATGACAATCCAGGTCCAGTCCAGATGGGTGAACATAGACAAGGACTCATTCAATTAGGTCCTGTCAACAGTGGGAGACCAGAGCAAGTCAGGGAGTCCTTGATCCTTGGTGCACACATATCAGGTATCTGATGATAGGCTGAGTGGGACCATCCCATGTCAGTGTTAGTGTTTATCACATTATGAGGACCCCATGAGAGAGTTACAGCCTTTCTTTGGTCTGGGGCGTCCAGGAAGTTCTTGGGCCTGTTTCGCCTGATGTGATTATACTACACCATTGTGTGCCCATAGCTTCAATTCTCCACAGCAAACTTATAAGGCAGTGCTTGTTCTGCTCCTAGGAATAGGTCAGGCATCAGTCTGTGCTGGATGGGTGGTATCTGGCTGATGGTGCTGTTTCTGGGTCCACTTGGGGGCTGTAGTCATCCTTCTCCCTTAAAACAGAGTTAAAAGCTGTTTGTAAAATAGAGTCTCCTAAGGTAGTACACAGATTGGAAAAACACTGATTTGTACAGTACGGAGTAATGTAGAATATGGCATAGCCTGATCCCCACAAAAGTCTCCTAAGGTAATACACAGACTGGAGTAACATACAACACAGAGAAACATAGACTACGGCATAGCCTGATCCCTACAGGCGCCTGATTTCAATGAGCTCAAGAGATGGCAAAGGATAGCAAAGGCCTCGAGTGCAAGCAAGCTAGCTTCTGCTCCCGGCAAAGCAGAGACAATGGAGAAGCCAGATCTGTGCTAGAGAACATAGTCCAGATTACCGTTTCTGCTTTCTCCAGCTGGCTTCAGGTATAATTTCCAAATCCTTAAAAGGGTCCAACATTTCCTCCTATAGACTATTCTCCCAACATGGTGTAATAGGAAATAGAGAACGGACTAGTTTTTCCCCTATTTTTCCCCCTTTCTAGTCTCTTCTTACGACACATTTGGAGAAATCAAAATTGTAGCTACGTTAAGGGCAGAAAGCCAATTAGTGCCATTCAGGGCAAAGTCTGAATGTACTTTTCCTGAGAGGAAGCCAGTAGTCATCATCAAATATTTATAAAATAGAAGAGGCGATGCACTTCTGCATGTCTAACATGTCTGTGTTCTTTCCACCAAACAATGAAAGACAACGGCATTCAATCTGCCTTGCTAGTTCCATAATGGCACACCTGAGGAAGATCAGTTATTCTATTTAAGTGACTTAGTTCGGCACCCTAAGAAAAGAGGAAGTATTCAGCATAGCTACTTGGGCTTGTAAAGAATTTATGTTCCCCCAGGGTTCAGCAGACACACTGAGCTTTTACCTCAAACCCAGGACTTACCTTCACTTAGGCCAGCAGCCACAAGGCAGCTAGCTAATTTGCTTTGGAGCTGTTAATCAAGCCTGTGACTTCAGTTGTGACTATGTGCGTCTCTGACAGTTGTACCCCACTGGTGTTTTGTACGTGGTGGTGACATGTAATTTCTCATCTACCCATGGATTCTTTCAGAGCAGCACTCAGTTTCCTGGGGCTGCAAGGCAGAGAGAGATTTTTCTCTCAGTGCTGAAATTCCTCCTGGCATAGGCATGAGAAGGGAAACAAAGCATTACCCGTTTCCTATGGTGGCAACAATTTTAAAGCACAGCTATGTTAAAATAAAGAAACAGGTTGAGAATTTAAATAAAACAAAACTTGGTGTGTGTGTGTGTGTGTTTGGCAAGCACTTAAAGAGGAATTACTTGGCTCTGAGTGATTTGAGGTGGGGAAATGAGATACAGACAGTGAGATCCATCCTAAGGTTCCATTTGTGATGAATAACTTCCATGCCTGCCTTCTGATTGCCCCTGCTTGGCCTCTATGGACAGCTAGGATTGTTTTGGTAAAGTACTCTGAGATGCACTACCATGAAAATGGCTTTCAGTGCTCCAATTTGTGAAAGTACAGGGACAATTCAATTGCTGAGAAACTGGCTCTTCCAAGACTAAATAAAGACCAACCTCTTCTACAGCAGAGGGCTGACTGAATCGGCTTTAACATTCTTTTCAGCTTGACCCAACTTTATGCAGTTCCCATCCTGACTATAGGTCCCCTACTTCCTCCCTTAAGAAATTTGTTGCAGAAAACTTGCAAATGTAAATTATTTCTCTGCATTTGAACCTTCAGGTTTCACATTAGCAGATTCAACCAACTAGTGATTGCAAATAATTTTAAAAAGTTCTTAATACTGAATGTGTGTAGATTTTCTGGTCATCATTTCCATAAATACAACAAAACAGCTATTTGCATGGCATTTACATTGTATTAGGCATAATGACTTAATGGCAGAAGGTGCCTTGGAGTGTTGGAGCCACAAAGTCACAGTGTACAACAGAGATCATGTGAGAGTTTTGTTGCAGGGAGGGGAAAGGCTGCAGAGGCAGCCTCTAAGTAGGAGAGAAGGATCAGAGGAGATGCTTGCTTTTTGTAAAGGGATCTAGGGCATGCACATAGGGAGAGTGCACAATTCACAATTCATGGCGACAGTAGCCACAGTGTCACATCTTGTCTGCTGCTGATGACCTGTCCTGCTGTCACTCCGTCCTAAAGGCAGGCTGGTGTAAATGCCTGAATGCTAACATTAGGTACTATAAGTAATTTAATAGTGATTGCAAGGATATGGGAGAACGTAGACGAATTAGAAGTAAATGTTACGCCATTTGACACAAAAGACATTTATGTCCTTTATTAAATTTATGTTTTTGATACCTCTGGGGGATCCTGTAAGCAATTCCCCAAGAATATTAAAGGATGAATGTGATCGCAGACCTTTGCCCAGCCTATTTCCAGTTTTACAATCCAGTACTCTCCTTCATAACCTGGGAACTATCTCTTTGCACATTAGCACTGAAGGAGGGAGCAGCCGTCTCCCTTCATCTGTAGGTGGGTAGGGGTCCACTTCTGATGACCGACAATTAGCAAACACTGGTAGCCTCTAACCTCAGAGAAAAACATGTATAGATCCAAGATTAGCCAGGTATGGTAGACGTATACCACTGATAAATCTGTCCCCCTAATGTTCTCCAGTAATTTTCCATTGTCATATACACTTGCCTAGGCTAAAAATCCTTCCTGTAATTAGGTTGGATTCAATCTCTTTCTTCTTTTGCAAAACCTTTTGGAACAATTTCACTTTCAACCATTCTAATGTAAGTAGTGGAGAAAAGGATCTTGAGGTCAGCAATTGCCATCACAAAGCACTGCGGACTAGGGAACTTACACAACACAATGTACCATATCTCAGCCTTCTGAAGTCAAGATGTCAAGATTAACGTGCTGTGGGTGCGGATACGCATAATCTCCTGGGCCACTTCAGTGCGGCATCCTGATGTGGTGTTTCCTCTGTGAGCATTCTTAGGGTCTCATGCTGTAAAGAAATTTACTCTTCTCAGAAGGACACTAGACAGGTTGGATTGGGGCCCTGTCTAATGCCTTCTTAATTTACTCTCCCCTTTGAAGTCCATTCCCCACAGGATGTGGTTCAAGTCCCCATCAGATATCTGAATAGAGTCCACAATAGTTTCAAATCAGATTATAAATTACTTTCTAAGGTACTTAGGATCAGAGTTTTTTTTTGTTTTTTTTTTAGCAGACATCATCTTTTAGCAGACATAATTCAGTTCCTAATATTCTCCATTTCTGTTGCTAGTGTCTCTACCAGTTCCTCCAGCACAGAAACCACTTCCCAGAGGTACTAATGCAAGCCTTTCCTAAAAACTTGGCATTCTTCGTAGATAACAGCAAAAATCTACTCATTTCCCACAACAAACACCAAATGACTTGAAGATACGTGAATATTCCCAGGTTGCAGCATCCATAAGTTAAATACATCAAGGCCTTGGGCATTGAGCAGTGAGATAGAGCTACTCAGCACAAATGAAGATATTTATTATAAAGGTTTAACTTTTGTTTTGATATTTTTATTCTTCACTTTGAAGTGCAAGTCAACGTATTACATATCAAAAATAAAATAATTGTGTTGGAACTAGAATAGACCTATTACTTGTTTTCCAAAAATCTACATTAATTAGTGATAATTAATATAGGTGGAAATTTGACACTCTCCTGTTACTGTGCTGTCAATCACACACACAAACGAACTTTTGAAAGACAACTTACTGTGCTTAAAGTTATTATTTGGTGTTTATAAACAATTACAGAGTAACGACTTCAAATCAGGTTATATTTTACATTAGCAAAATGCATACATTTTAGAGTTAGAATAGGGTAATTCCATTATCATAAGATATATTCTTATGTAGGCTTTGCTATGTTATTTGAATAATTCATTTGATTCCTCATTTAAAAGATTGATAAGAAAACTGTAAGCCAGTTTATCTCATTAGTAACCCACTGCCTGCTAAGAATTCACCCACGATCTCCGAAATAAAATTATGAAAACAAACAGAAGCATTCATGAATTAGGGATGGAGCGCCTCTCAGAATGAGGAAACCGTCCTTGAACAAGCTAACATTAAAAGCCAGCACTTCTGCTGCTTAGCTATTCTGGGCAGGGATAGGCAAAGAAATATGGACTTGGCTTTTGCATAGACATTTTGCTGCTTCAGATAGCTTCTGCAAATACCTGTAAAGACCCAACTACCTTTCCACCTGATTTTATACTTGTTTTGCATAATTTAAGTGTGTATTCTCTTCTGAAGTTTTTTTTACCTTTCTCACAGAGATACATATTTTAGCATTAATGAATGTCCTTTTTATATTGTTGTTGTTTGGATATTATATTTTTGTTGAGAATCATACACGCATACTGTATTGACATCATTTCCACCCCAGTCTCTTTCCCTCCAATTCCTTCTTTTATTATATTTTATTACTATTGGAAGTTTAACGTCTTTTAAATTCACTGATCCATTCATTAAAGGCTTGATCCCCAGTCTGTGCCTTTGTTGAGAGACTGTGGAGCCTTTAAGAGGTGGGACCTAGCAGGTGGATGTTAGGTTACTTGAGATGTGCTCTTGAAGTAGGTATTGAGACCCTAACCCCTCTTCTTCCTCTTTTACTTCAAAATCACCAGGAGGTGAGCCATTTACTCTGCCACTTACACTCACCATAACATCCCATCTAACCACAGATGTCAAAATAACAAGCCATTAAGATGAACATCCAAACATGACATTTTTATTTATTCTCTGGGTACTTCATACCATGTATCCCAATCACACTTACTCCCCAGTCCTTCCATATATACCCTCCCCACCCTTGTGACCTGCCCCTCCCAAAAAAAAGTAAAAATAAAAATAAGAGTAAAATGCTGTGGGATGTCCTGTATGTTGTGAATGTATGTTGCTATGATTGATTGATAAATAAAATACTGATTGGCCAGTAGCCAAGCAGGAAGTATAGGATAGGCAGGACAGAGAAGAGAGGTTGGGAGGTGGAAGCTGGGTCAAGACACCAGCCTGCTGTCCAGGGAGAAGCATGTAAAGGTAGCAGATAAAGCCACGGAACACATGGCGACATGTAGATTAGCAGAAATGGGCTGAGTATAAGTGTAAGAGCTAGACAATGGTAGGCCTGAGCTAATGGCCAAGCGGTTTAATTAATATAAGTTTCTGAGTGATTATTTTATAAGTGGTTGTGGGGTCCGTGGTGCTGGGCAGGACTGGAGAAAACTCCAGCTATAGTAAAAAATTAGAAAAATAAAAAATAAAAATAAACAAGTCCAAATTGTGCTATCTATATACTCAGTGGAGCATGGTCAAACACTCAGTGGCCTGCCTCTTAAACAGAACTGAGTCCTTCCCCTCTTGCCACCCACCAGAAGCCATCAATTGTGGAGAACAATACTTCAACACCTCCACTGCACTTTCATTGCACTTCGCTGACTTCCTGTCTAGTCTATTACTTGAGTGGGAAAGGGGAGGGGTTGTCACAGAAGCCTTCCGTTTCCTTCTCTCTCAACTGTGCATCTGCAGTCATCAGTCTCACAGCAAAAGTAGCCTCCTTGCTCTTTACAGTAAGCAGTAGCATGGATCATGGGCCTCCATACAGTTTCTGGCTACAACACAGACCACATGAACCAGTCTCAGGCTGCAGTAGGACCACAGATCCAGACAAGGCCCTCAGAGGCAGCCAGGATCATGGACCTCAATGTGGCTTCAGGCTGCAACACAGACTACAGATATCTGCAAGACCCTTAGGGTTAACACGGACCACAGCCATCAGTGGGGCTCCCAGTACCATCCCATTGGGGCAGGTGAGCACTGGCCTGGCTCACCTTTTTCTTGTCTTTGACTCTTATGTGCCTCCTTCTTGTGGCTGCTCTAACAAATTAGCTCAGACTTGGTTACCTAAAATAAAATAAATATATTGTGTCAGTTTAATAGTCAATGAGCCTAAACCGGTATCACTGGGATGAAATCAAGATGTTAGCAAAGCTGAGTTCCTTGCTGAGCCTCAAAGAAGAACGTATTTCTTTTTCTTGCTTCTTATGTCTTCCAGTGATACTAGAATTCCTTAGCTTGTGTGTGGCACAACTTGCCAAAATCAAGAGGAAACAGCACACATCCCTCTCAGATCCACCTTCATATCAGATCTCTGTCAAATCTCCTTCTCCCTCTCCTATGTGGACTTGTGTACTGCATTTAGCAACCCACCCAGATGATGCATTTCAGCATCGTGATCCCAACTTCAAAGATGCTCTTTCCAAATTAGACAAGATTTAGGGGTTCCGGGGATGTGGAACTAGTACCATGGGGGTGCTATTACTCAGGCTACAACCACCTGCTTGCTCTATTTCAAATCTGACTCTTCCTCAAGAAATCTGCTTCCCTTCAAGCCCTTTGAAAGACTCTGCTGGTTTGGTTTGGTTCCCTCCCACAGCTGGAAGTTGCTTGTTCTTCACCAGCAGCACTCTCCATAGTAATGACAAAGGCAGAGCTCCTGGTGACATGATGGGTCCTTTGCTCCTCCCACTTAGCTGTCACCTGTGGGCATCTAGGCTGCTCTGAAAGATTTTTCTTTTAGGGATTTTGTTTTTATTTTTAATTATCCATATATATGTGTGTGTGTGTGTGTGTGTGTTTGTCTATACCCACACACACCAACACACACACACCCACACACCCACACCCACCCACACCCCCCCCACACGAATGTAGTGCTTGCAGCAGTAATAACAGGTCATCAGATCCTCTTGAGCTGGAGTTACAGATGGTTGTGAACTATATGACCCAGTTCTCTGGAAGAGCAGCCAATGATCTTAACAACTGAAATATCTCACTGGCCCCTTGGGAAGATTTTGTCACATTTTGATTCATCCCTCCATATGTCGCTCCTGTTGTAATTTGAGATAAATTCAACTTCCAGGTGTACAATCGCCCCAGTCACCTTGTTCCTTTGTCCATTTACCTCCTCTTCCCTGAAGACTGAACCTCACCCTGCCTCTGCTTTTGAGTTCAAGATCATATCTTGACAAAGACAAAGGTAAAAAGAAAACAATAACTATGTTTATTGCCTTCATCATCTCAAATTTTTAACTTTATATTCTTTGACCATTCATCTTTCCTGTTCATTTCCTCAAATATAGCCATGCCAAAAAGTAAAAATAAAAAATCTTGATCTATCTGGGACTATCTCTTGATCTCATTACCTTCATTCTTCACCTCAGTTAGATGCCCTCTCTACCTGATCAATCTTCGTTCTACCTACCCTATTTACAATCAACTCCTTAGAACTCCTGCTTTATGATCAGGGGAATATGGATATAGAGAAGCCTCACTTAACTATACTTCTTTTAAATATATAATGCCATGAAGAACATTAGAATGTCCAAAAATTTCACTGTGCTTCTGCAGTCATGTTCTGTTGTCACAGATAATGATTTCATAATTTTTCTTTTCTCTTCAGACCTCCGACACTCCCCAAGCTGACAACCTTGCTTCATGATTTCCTGATGAAAATGTAAGAAACAGACACACTCGCTTGACCACACTGCCAACACCTGACATTTGTAGGCTCTTCTCACCCTGATGACTTTGGATCTAAAGTGTTCCCCAAAGGTCATGCATTGAACCATATCATCAGCTAGTGCTGCTATATGGGATTGTTTGAGAACTTCAGGAGGTAAGAATCGATGACTAGAAACATCCCTGGGAGGATATATTTTTGTCACCAAAGCCATGGCGACAAGAGATCACAAGGTGAAACTGAAACTTCATAGCAAAATAAATTACTTAAAATCCTTTGTTTTTAAAAAATTTAATTAAAACATAATTATATAATTTCCCTCTCCTTTCTCCTCCTTCCTACCCTTCCTATGTCTACACCCTCCCAAATTCATGATTTCCTCTTATTTAATGATTATTATTGCATATACATATAAATGAATGAAAATATAAATACAACCCGCTGAATCACTTAAGTGTTGCCTGTATGCATGTTTCTAAGGCACTTGGTATTGGATAACCTACCAGGGTTGTCCAATTGGCCTTCTTTGAAGGAAACTAATTCTCCCTCTCTCAGAAGTTGTTGATTGCTTGCAACTATTCCTTCTTAAAACTGAGTTTCTGGAATATTTATTTGGTCAGTGATAGAAAGCTGATGAACACAGCCATCTTCCTTTTCACTCGCTATATTGGAAGCATTATGTGCCTTTAATAATCCATTCCATTCATGAACTAAAATCCACTTCTGCTTGTCGGTTATAAGTACAGCATCTCTCTAGCATCATCTCCTTTCTCTTACATCACTTTTCACTTTCAGACTGTATCCACTGGCCTGCATCTATGCATCCATTTTTTCGGCACCTAGATTCCAGCTACTGTTACAAATTTCCCAAATTCATTTTTTTTAATTTGTTGAAACTTTATTATGAAGAATGTGCTGATAACGAAATACCTTGCAGTGAATTTAACCAAACCCAAAGTCTACATCTGGATGAAATTCTGTCCAATTAGAGCAGCCACTCTGAAGCCATGGTGCTTCTCACTGAGAGGAAATGGAACCGAGCTAGTTATTACTCAGTGGATAAATAGATAATGAAAATCAAGTACACATATAAAATGGAATACTGCTCATACTCCTCTCTAGAGAAAAATGAAATCATAAAATTTTGCTGGAAAAATGGATGAGTCTGGAATGTATAATATTTAGGGAGCTAATACAACATACACTTTCAAAAGGAAAAGCTGTATGCTCTTCCTCATATTTAGAACCTAGTCTGTAATATATATTGTATTATGTAATATAATTTATAATGTACATGCAAACAGATGGACACAGTATAGTGTGTAGAAAGAAGTAAATAGTAATTGATGAAAAAGGACTGGGGCAGGTAATGGACATTTGACTCATGAAAGAGGATAGAAAGTTAATTTTTTTTCCAAATGTGTAAAGATCTTTCCAAAATATGAGGAAAACTGTCATGTGAGTAATAACTTTGGGTGGCCTTTATTATGCAGACTTTCCTATTGTGTTTTGAAGCCCCTGCAATCAGGCTTCCTTCCCCATCATAATTCCACAAGTTAAAAGATAACCTTGAAGGGATCATACATGCATGAACAAGTTTCTTCTTGTAGAAACAATCAACTTCCACTTACTCTACACAGCAGAAGCTTTTAGCCGCTCCTGTCACTGAATATGTGTGTGTGTGTGTGTGTGTGTGTGTGTGTAAGTATGCATAACATGACATGTATGTTCAGAAACCAAATTGTAGGAGTTGTTTTTCTCCTTCTGTCAATGGCTTCTATAAATGGATCTCAGGACTTTAGTCTTGATGACAACCTCCTTTACCTACAGAGCCGTTTCTCCAGAGCCTTTGAATGGCTTTCTGCTCTCTTGTTGCACTTCCTATGTCACTTATGGATCATCCCTCCTCAGGAATCCTTGCTGATTGATCTCCAGCCTTTGCTTTGGCCTTTGTCTGGTCACTATTGTATGCCCAATGTGCAAAACAACATAAAACAAATAAACATGTATGATAGTCTTCACCTTTATTCTTGAATGACAGGGTCATATTACTGTATTTTTCTATATGTTTCTATTTAAAATATATACTTCATAGCCCCTACTTATTCTTAATATTCAACATTGCATTCTGGGGATTAGTTATGTAAAAATTAATTGAATTTTCTCCATTTTGTGGGCAGTGCTTTGTACCCAGTTCTTTGATGAGATCAATTGTTGTGGAATAATCTTTCTGAATACTGTGAAGATGTGTCTCTGGTAAAGCACCTTCTGATTGGTTTAATAAAAGAGCTCAATGGCCAACAGTTAGACAGGAGAGGAAAGGACTTCCAGAAAGAAATAAGAACTCTGGAAAGAACAGAGGCAGGATTCCCTAGCCAAACACGAGGAACTGGGATACACGGTACTGAGGAGAGTTAATTAGCCTTGTGGCAGAACATAGATTTATATGAATGGATTTAAGATATAAGAGCTAATTGAAACAAGCCTAAGCTAAGGCCACGCTTTCCTACTTAATAAGAAATCTCTGTGTTAATATTTGGGAGCTGGTGGTCCAAAGAAAGTCTGGCAACAATCAACAATGTTGGAGTTTAGCATCTTTTTGGTTTTATTCCTACTAGGTAGTTTCCAATAGCAGGGTTTCCGGGAACCAAGGGCACATATATATTAAGTGACAAATACTTTAGAATTGTTTTCCACAAAGTCTTCGTAAGTGCTGTCCTTAAGTGGAAGGGCAACAGTTATAGTGGGATGGAAAAAGAATGAGGAGGAAAAGAAAAATATTTCTCAATATGAGAAAAGAAAGAAAATAGCAAAAATGATAATATATGTGAGAATCACAGCTAGGCCTTATGTAAAGCTATAAAAGTCTGTATATATACACATATATACACATACTTGCATATATAT
This sequence comes from Peromyscus nudipes, assembly GCA_902168325.1. Lineage (NCBI taxonomy): Eukaryota > Metazoa > Chordata > Mammalia > Rodentia > Cricetidae > Peromyscus > Peromyscus nudipes. The sequence goes on along the minus strand of CABHPH010161613.1, from coordinate 23,460 downwards.
ATGCATACATATACATACATATATATATGTATATACTTTGATTGCTATCAACCAACATATACAAATAGAACAGTTTAGTCACCATGTACAGTAAGATTGATTTCTGGATTCCTTTATCTTGTCTATTAATCCAATGCCTATAAATGTGCTGATATAATATTGAAAGTTTTATGGTGGCTTTATACTATTTTTTTGAGGTAGGACAAAAGTCAAATTATTTCTTTTTCTTTTTTGACTACTTTGTGGAGAACTTTCTCCAGTATAAAATTTAATGTTATTGTTATTTCCCATATATTAAGTACTCAGAAATAAAATCTCTCAGATAATGTAACTGAAATTACATTATAGTTTAGTTTGTAGGTAGTATTTATATTCATTATAAAGTGAAATATATATGAAATTTCATATATATATATAGGTTGAACCAACTAAAAACCACTGCAGTGTTAGTCAGGTTCTAGTCCTTGTGTGTTTTCTTATCAAGACTATCATACTAAATAATACCATTTATCTCCTTTTGGTTTTTACACACTTTCCCTTGACCTTTGGCTGGCTCTTCTCTAGTTGTAGAAATAATGCCGTATAGAGTTAGAGAGTGAATCCCTTACACAGTTTGGAGTTTCATCTCACGTAATGACTTCCCTTCGAGACATGGTTAAAACTGCTTGCGTTCCAACCTCAATTGCTCCTGCTTTTCACTTTATAATTTTGGACTGCCTACTTAACCCCCTTATACTTCGATTCTTTCAACTCTAAAATGAGAGTAATAAGTCTAGTTTCTCGTGATTATTTAGAGTAAATTGACCAGTGCATAAAAATTAAGCATAAGCCCTAGTGCGGACCCTAATGAATGTTGTTTCCTCAATGGTAGCAGGAAATAGTCCCTGGAGTGCGATTTTCATTATTTCTATCTGCCTCAGAACCAATGATCTTATGTTAAGGAAGAACAAAAAGAATAGATGGTTGATTATATTTAATGAATCAAATCATTTGATGTATCCGAAGGGCCTTTTACATGTGATACAGTTGTGTTAATTTCCTTGGCATAAGAACTTACTGTCTTTTAGTGATTCTGATAATGTCCAGTGAAATGTGTTTTGTTCCTTGATGAAATTTTAATGATTCTTTCAGGGAAATAAAATTCAATGTCAATAAATCAGTTAATGGTATGATTTTTTCTTTCTTGTTATTTTCCTTCTGAAAAAAATAGTTATTTGTTTTCCTAATTTACAATACTAGCAGTTAAGAAAATGCATGGAGCCAGGCGGTGGTGGTGCATGCCTTTAATCCCAGCACTTGGGAGGCAGGGGCAGGCAGACCTCTGTGAGTTCTAGGCCAACCTGGTTTACAAAGCAAGTTCCAGGACAGCTAAGAATGTTACACAAAGAAACCCTGTCTCAGATGGAAATGGGGGGTAGGCCGGGGAGAGGGGGGCGGGGTGGCAGGAGGGGTAACGGGGTGATCTATGACTGATATGTAAAGTTGAATTATATTGTAAAATAAAATAAAATAAATTATAAAAAAAATTACCATACATGTATATTTTAGGTTTTACTTAGTTAAACCCTTTTACTATCTTATTTTGTGTTCATTTTAATATTAATTATATCATAGAATCTATGTAACTGGTAATATAGTAATTATCTAAAAAGCAAGATAATATGCAGTCTATGTAAAGTAAAACCTTTGTACATTTTTCCTTATTCTTTAGATTGAACCATTTAGATCTAAATGATATATTCAACTGACAATCCAGTCTCACATGCTAAACAGATTCTTTGGGATTAGAAGTTTTCCTATAAAACTACTCAATTCCTTTCAAGCATTTCATAATTTTGTTTAGGTTATTAGAATAAATTTGAATATGCTATCTTTCTGTTTAAAAAAAAAAAGCATGGGGTCTTCACTAAACAGCTTCTCTAATGATCTGCAGCTTTGTGTCGGTATCTGTAAAGGAATGTTAATTAGTTCCAACTCTGAACTGTTAGGCATAGGCCAGGAAGAATGTCTCAGTTTCATTCTAGGAACACGTGCTTCAGCACAAGGGGAGGCTAAGTACACTTGAAGAAGGAAAAATTATAGAAAAATACCTAAATTTTATCTTCACCAGCCTCACATTTGCTATGATACTATTTGTGTGATATGATGGGAGTCTTTCTCATCTTTTCTTTTTTTTAAAAACTTACATATCTAATCATATTATGTACTTATCTTCTCTTCAATTATTTACCCATTTACCTAATAAGTATTCATTAAGCCCCTATCATCTTCCAAGAACCAGGGAAGCACTGTGTTCTTTACATACAAAGAGAAAAAACAACCAACCAACAACAAACCAGTGGAGTTCCTGTCCTTGAAGAACATACACTCTGGTAGGAAATTCAGGATGAGTAAGTATGCAAATCACAGTACAATGCCCAAGAGACTGGAGAGATGGTTAAGTGTCTGCTTCACAGATATGAGGACTGGCATCTTCTCTCTGCCAGTTTTATATATTCATAGCAATTAGAGGACTGGATTTACAGTAATGGTTAAATATACACTCTGTTGCATGATCCTGCTAGGAGTGCCTTATCAGGGACAAAGTGATTTCAATTAATTTCATGCTTCTAAGTGAAGACACTTGGCCGCTGGCGTGTTGGCCATTCATCTATTCTGTCTTTAATAACCTAAGACTTTTAAAAGAACTTACTAAATTAAAATGAAGCATTCAAAGACACAAAGACAGTCACGTCTCGTGTACTGGAATATATGTAACAAGATTAAAGATTCACTCTTGTAACAAGAGAGCCAACAGGAAAAAAAAAAGATTCAAGATTTGTGATGCAAAATCAATCATCCTGTATGAGAAGGACCTTGAATATTTTAAGGGTTTCAAAAGAGTTCTAAAAGGAATTTTCATAGTTTTATATAAGCATAAATCTGTTAGATATGTGACCAAGTTATATTCTTGAGCAAATGAACTCATCAACAAACCAAGCATTTGTCTATGACCTGTATATGAAGAGATAAAACTGTTCTTCTTCTGGGAATATCTGAAATTCAGAATGAATTTTGGCCAAGATGAGAGAAATGGGCTTCATGGTATGCTGTTTGGGGTCAAAACTCCTGAAAGACAGAGAAAATTCATTCCTTTTTACTCATTTCAGACTTTGTTGTTTGAGCCAGGGCCTCACTATATAGACTTGGCTGGTCCTCCAGCTTGCTCCTAAAGGCTGGGATTATGGGAGTGTATGTTCCACCCCACCCAGAAAATGCTGGTTTGTTGACTGAAACTTTCTCATTTAATTACACAGTCAGAGACTGCTGTGCGACCTGACTGTGAGAACTTGATAAAGATCCTGCTAGGCACTTCTGCTTGAGTTTTGCTGAATTAAGATTCAAAACACAAGTCTTGACAATTCACTTCTGAGATGAAGCACATTGTTTGAAAAAAGAACTGCTTTACATTAATGTCTTGATTTAAAACAAAAAACAAAAAACAAACTCCTAATGCCAAGTGAGGGTCCCTTTCTCTGACTACATCTAGTATTTGTTCTTAAGTTTAAAAAAAGCCTTATATAAAAGTGTTCAATGTAGTCAGTCTTAAAATTTGGATGTTGTGATGCTTTTCAAGCACCTATGTTTAGCAAATTCTACTTCATCAGAAGCCGTGCTGAAATTTATCATCGTAGACAACCTTCAGTATCTGTGGAAGCCTATAGCAGCCACATGAAAAGTCATATTCTGAGCTTCTCTCAAAGTCAGTCCATTGGAAGCATTTATGTATGTTGTGATCATTTCTCAATTTCTCTGATATTAATTGACATAGAAATGCCTTGCAGTTGGAAACAATCCCTACATTGGGTATGTAACCTATAAATTGCAACATAAGGAACAAGGTCAAGTGGCAGCTTCGAGAACTATCTCCTGCAGTCAACACTATAATTTATTAGATGGAAGAGGATAGCAAAAGGTAGTCCTGCCATGGTACTTCCTATTACATCTCCATGTAATTGTGTAATCCTCTAGTGTGGCTCACACAGAAACTGAAATAACTCTAGACTCTTGAAAACCCAACTGATTAATGGCCTTGCCTACAGCTGCTGTGTCAGACTTGACATTTTGTTTGTGCAGATTAATATGGTCTGAGGAGCAGAAGCAGTTAGTGCTCCCAAATAACAGAAAACAGTACACATTTATGGTTTTGACCTTGTCCTAGGCTAACTTTCCTGTCACATGTTATAATATAGATCAAGGAGAGACAAATAAGCTAGACCTTCAAATGTCTGTTAGAGCTGTATCAATATACAATAACAACCTCTTCCCAAGTTTCTAGAGTTTATATATGTTGTGATGCTGGCACTCATTGATTGAAGAGGCTGTGCATCTAGAGATAAAGAATAAAAATAAATATATATGATGATGTTCATTTCTTTTTTTGTGGTTGGAAGTCCAGCATATAGTAATTTAGATATCATGTCTCAGAAAGTCCTGACCACTAGGTTCTGGAAAACTTTATTCCTTTAGCATCTGGATTATATGTGTTCTGAAAACTCCTCCAATGCCCCAGACCTTCTTACTGATCTGGCTTAATTAGCAGAGTGATAGCTTTGATTTATGGAACAAGTGCTAGGATTTCTTTTCAAACCTTTAAAGAATTTGTTCCTGTGTGAGCAACTAGACATCCATGAGGACAATCTGGACAACCATAGAGTATCATGTTGTTCACCTTCAAATAACACCATGCCAAGTCACAAGGCCAAAGAGAAGAAATTATAATCCACTATAAAATGAAAAGACACATCAGTATTGACCTTTAGAATGAGATGACACCAATAATATGTATGTACTGATCATCTGTGCTCTAATGTTGGATACTATTGCACTGGTACATCTCACTCAGCTCACATCTATGGTCATAGACAGTAGCTACGATGACCAATCAATAGATGGAGAAATGCTTGAGATTTCAAAAGTGATCCATGTCTTTGGCTGGATGCAAGCATAAAGTTGACCATTACTTAAAGGTCAATTGGCAAAGACCACATGTTAATGTTAGAGGACAATTCTTTTAACTAGGATCTAAGTCATTCACTTTGTTAGAGAACTTAAAATTGTTAAGTTTTGTATTATTAAGAGAACTTACTTGTGATTACATGACTTTCATTGTCTATAATCACTAGGTTACAGATTGTGACCAATGGCATGGCTGATTGACTCTGAATATGGAAACAGAAAGATTGTGAGATTGAATACAAGGAAGTATGAGGTTGATGAATATAGATAAGCATGTGAGACCTGGGACAAAGTGGAGTGATGTTTCTCTCACAGAATGTTAACAACTATGGAAGGCACATTAACAACCACATAAAGACAATCATTTTGGCAAGGCCTAACTGAGCATTTTGGCAAACAAGTACTTAAGGTACAAAACTTTAAGGAAGTAATATTTCTTAGTGTCTAGTCCTGCACATTCACATCTCTTGAGAGAGTGTCTCCTTAAAATCTGTGACCTAACATCAGGGTTATCTAATTCAAGCCAGTAGCTGTTGGTCAAGCTATTTTATTGTCTGACTGAACGGACTGACTTTTATCTCTACAACTCTGGGGTTTTAGGCCTGTGAGTATGCCTCATAAATGGAGACTATTTCAGCCAGGAGACAAAGTAAAGCTATTATTGATGCCTGGCCATTTCAAGCTCCTTATATCAAGATGTCATCAATGAAGAGTCACCACTTTAACCAGAGTAATTGACTGAACATCAACAGGAACAAAGGTAGTGGGTAAGCAATGGAGGAACATTACTGGTCCCCAGATGACTCATTTCAGAATTACATAAAATTTCCTGGTCAAACTTGATGGAAAATAGACAATATTTAGCAAGCTAGGTCTTAGAATTATGGTCCACATTTACACTGAGAGAACAATGTTCTACATCAGTCTCACTTGCTCCCCTCTTTTAGGACTTCAACCCAAGAATGGTCCTTAGTACCCCTTCCCATAACTGAAACTGTCTGCATTTCCTCCCTCTAATATTTATATGTTTCATATAGAAAAACTAGTTAATTCCAATAGTTAGCTTATTTTTTTTAATTTAGTAGACTCAAAATAAAACTCTTGGACACTAATTCATCACTGAAAAGCACTGTTGTAAATGTACTTAAGAAATTTATCATAAAAGATAAATGTTATTTGTTATATGGGAAAGTATTATTATAAAATTTGATGGAGCACAGCATCATAGCAAAGGACATTACTACTCAGTAATGATCCAAAAATGCACCATGTGTTGTATTTTTATCTTATGGGTTGCAAATTTGTGTCTTGTAAACAAATGGCTAGATAGTAAACATTTAGGGCTTTGTAGTCCATACGGTCTTCATCATAAACTGTAAACTGTGCTGTTCATTGTAAAACAACCATTGACAGATCAGAAACAAAGAGGATGGCTGTGTTTCAATGAGGCTGAATTGACAAAAACCAGACACATTCCAAACTTAGAGAACTGTAGCTTGCCAATTCTTGCCTCAATTCATGAACATCCAAATGAATGATAAAATTTTATGAATCAAAATAGAACTGGTGCTTAAAATACAAAAGAATGCTTGTACAAAGCCTGTGAGTTTTTTTTAAATAATATTTTTTAATTGATTCTTTGGGCATTTCACATAATGCACCCCAATCCCACTCATTTCCCTGTTTTTCTATGTCTGCCCGCCACCTTTATAGCCCTCCCACCAAAAGAAAATTGAAAAGACAAACATTTCACTCTTCCTTCTTTCCTGTCTTTCTATCATATATTCTTTTGTCATAGTGGCCTTGGGATCTGTGGTGTGTCATGCAATATACTTTTTTGCCCAAACAGCTTTACTTGCAAATGTTCATTGCAATGAGTTGTTGGTCTGGTTGAAGTCTTTGGCTTCTGGGACACCATCAATACTGGACCTTCGCTGAAACGCCTCTTGTGTATCTTGCTGTTGCCCTGAGTCATGGAGATCCTACAGTGGATCCCTTCACCCTCTCCAGGAGCTCATAGATGGGGTAGAAGTTGGGGTGGGCAAACTCAAAGCCCTGGATATGGGCGTGGGTGGTACCTGAGTTGATCAGTCCTCTAATGAGTTTTCACCAAGTGAGAGTCAGGGCCAGCTCTTTCCATGCCCATGCCATTGGGTCAGCTTTTCTACACACATGGTGAAGGGTGGGGCAACTTCTCCTGTTGTGTTGGCCATGGGATATCAACACAGAACCCAGCTGTAGTAGGGCCACAGACCAGACATGGCCCTCAGTCGCAGCTCTGGTCCAGATATCATCATGACCCCAGGTGGCAGCTCAGACCACTCAGATCCGTATGGCTCCAGTGGCAGCATGGCCCTTGAACACCAACATGGCCTCAGGTAGGCCTCCAGGCATTTGAATGAACGGCTTTCAGGGGTAACATAGGTCATGGACGTTATCACAGACCCTGTCTGCATTTGGGCCACAGACCCAGACATGGCCCTTGGTTGCAGCGCAGACCCAGACATCACATGGCCCCAGATGGCAGCATAGGTCACCCATATCAACCTGTTCTTCAGCGCCCTTGCGCCTTCAGTTCCCCTTCGCTCCACAGTGCCTGAACCATCCACTTCTCTTTCTCTCCCATTTCTCCACCACATACTTCTTCATCATAGTCATACCTGGGCCGTGGGATGCCTGTCAGGCCCTCCCTAGTAAGAGTTTTAATACTGCATTTAAAAAAATAAAACCAGAGGCCAGGGATGAAGTTTACTGAAAGATCATGTATCTACTATTTACAAAGCCAGGGTTTCATCTCTAGCATTGTAAAAGAGACAGACAGACCAAAACAAAGCAGATACCCAATACAAAACAACATGGTTTGTAGCATTTGCCGTTTGTACTCAGTGTTACTCATAGTACATTATAGCTTTTCAAACTGAATGACTACAAAGCAACTTATATGTTTAACAATAATATATTGAACTTATTTTGAAGTTAGTCCTCTAAACTTTGACTATATTTTTCTTTCAAAATTAGTTTAAAGGAGTTAATCCATGTGTTTGGAAATAGAGTACAAAACTTAAATGTTTGAAGTTAATAATGTGTGTGTGTGTGTGTGTGTGTGTGTGTGTGTGTGTGTTTGCAAGCATGTTTGTGTTGATGGATACATGTTTGTGCTGGTGTGTGCACCATGTGAAGATGCTCATGTTGAGGCCAAAGGTCAGTCTCTTATTCCACCCTGTCTTGAGACAGGGTCTCTCATTGCTTGGATCTTGCAGAGCAGCTCTGTCTATTGGCCAGCAACCCCCGGGGAGCTAACGGTTTAGCCTCCACAGGACTGGGGTTACAAGTGTGCATGACATTTTTTAAAAAGTAAGATCTAGGAGCAAGCAGTTTCTCCTGCTTCTATAACAAGCCATCTGACTGAGCTATATCTGTATCCTGAAGTTAAGAACATCTTGCAGTAATTGTAAAGAGAGCTTGAACATGAGATACAGAATTTTACCCTTGCAAAAACAAGAGAAGACCTGAATGAATTAAAAATTCTTGAGTCCAACATACAAAATTTAGTTTTAAAATTAAATAAAAATGACTTAATTATTTCAATTTGTGGGAGCAATCCTTTGACAGAACTCCTATTTTATTTCGTTTTACATTTATTTACTTATTTATTTATTTTGTGCACATTTGTGTACATGTGTGCATATTTGAGAAATTTGTGATTTCATTCCTTGTAATTTTTACATATTCAAATAAGCATAGTGACATATTACTTTATGAATTTCATCCAGTAAGAACATTTATTGGAAAAGATAATTTAAAGAAAAAAGGAGCAAGAAAATAAAGAATTTTCTCCACTTAAAAGAATTATTATCTCTGAGCACTAATAGCATTTTTACCCTCGGTCAACACTACAAATTCTTACAGAAAAGTGGGAAATAAAGGCACCAGAAAACCAAACTTATTCATTCTAAATAAATATGAAGAATATTGAAGAGAGTAAAATATACTGATTATCCCACAGAGGAATAAAATTGTCAGGAAGCTAAGAACAGCAATACAAGTGGGCATAACTAAGAAAATGGTTAAAGTATAGATCTATCTATGATCTATCAATCTATCTATCTATCTATCTATCTGTCTGTCTATCTATCTATGATCTATCTATCCATCTATCTATCAATCAATCTATCATCTATCTATCTATCTATCTATCTATCTATCTTTATCCATCCATGTAGTGACTCCATTGGCATTCTATTGATAAGATTATAATCATAAGGTTCACTTTTTGCTTTATTTTAGAAAGAATGTTTGTTTTAGAGAGAATAACTTTTGAAAATCATTTTGAAAAGATCTATTTAATAAGCTATTTAGAATATTAAACTAATTTTCCAGTGCATGTATACATCAAAGCTACATACATTTAAAAATTGTTTATAGAACCCTTTTTATTTTCAAAGCTATCAAAAACTTGTTACAATTTAAGCTTCTTCATGTCAAAGAGTATTCTAAACATTTCAATTCAATATCTCTGTTTAGGTCCCCAACACCATCTCATTTAATGCTCACAATCCCCGTCTTTTGCATGTTATTTTGTCTGTTCATGCTGAAATGGACTTAAAATGTAAAGTGAAATAATGAAGAACCACAGTGATGAATTAACAAGGACAGAATTAATCATTTCTTTGGCTGAGCTCTAAAGATTTCACCCATTATTGTACCACATGTTGCTAGGCAGACTCATAAAATTATTATTATTACTATCATGTTTGTTATTGCCTGAAAACAATATTGAAAATAGATAAAATGTATTTGCAAGTCTATGATATCAATATGAAAGAATCATTTGTTTAATTTGTGAGTTTGTTTAATTCTCTCAAATATCATCCTGTATATGACAGTATGATTTTCTGCTATGGACGATTGATTGATAAATAAAACTCTGATTGGCCAGTAGCCAGGCAGGAAGTATAGGCGGGACTAGCAGAGAGGAGAACTGGGGGAACAGGAAGGCGGAGTTGGGGGAGACACCAGCCTGCCCTCCAGGGAGCAATATGTAAAGGCAACAGGTAAAGCCATGGAACATGTGGTGACATATAGATTAAAAGAAATGGGCTGAGTTAAGTGTAAGAGCTAGTCAGTGGTAGGCCTGAGCTAATGGCCCAGCAGTTTAATTAAGTTTCTGAGTGATTATTATTTCTTTTTAAGATTATTTATTTATTATGTATATAGTGTTCTGCCTGCTTGTATCCCTGCAGGCCAGACACAGGTACCAGATCTCATTACAGATGGTTGTGAGCCACCATGTGGTTGCTGGGAACTGAACTCAGGACCTCTGGAAGAGCAGTCAGTGCTCTTAACCCTTGAGCTATCTCTCCAGCCCCCTGAGTGATTATTTTATAAGTGGTTGCGGGGTCCGTGGTGATGGACAGGACTGGAGAAAACTCCAGCTACAATTTTCTGTGATTGAGACCTTACAAATCACTGCATTCTTTTAGCCCAAGTTTATTCTTTTTGTTGTTGGTTTTTTTTTTTTGTTTCTGTTTTTTTTTTTCCGAGACAGGTTTTCTCTCTGTAACTTTGGTGCCTTTCCTGGAACTCACTCTGTAGCCCAGGCTGACCTGGAACTCACAGAGATCCACCTGCCTCTGCCTCCAGCATGCTGGGATTAAAGGCATGCACTACCACCACCTGGTTCTGAGTTTATTCTTATGATAAATACATGACCAACTTTTATATAATTATCTCCTTCAGCTCCAAAGTAAGTATGTTATTAGACCCCAAGCTTTTTGACAGCAGAGGCCATGCTTTTATTGATTTTGAGGCAGACAATATGACTGCTTAAGTATACTAGGTATTTCAAAACAATTTGTGGACTCAAAATGCATCTTGTCAACTGAACAATCTTCATGACTTCTGTAAGTAATGCTGAAATTCTTGGATAGTTGGTATATGTGATTAAAGAAAGCCCAAATGGAAAACATTATAAGATACTCTCTTTATATTGTCACTTAGGATAAAAAAAATGATGGTAATTTGAAGATTTTTTAGCCCTAAAATATGAAACATTTCTCAAATGCTGTCTAACTCTAGACATTTATAAAAATCACTGCTCCTCCCACTTGTAATAAGAATCCTTTAAGAACCATTCTTTATGAAAGGTGCTCATCGCTATTTTTTGCTTTTCTATTGTGGGTAGTGGAAAGAGAAAAATTCTTTTGATTTGTAATGGCTCTTTGCTTAGTTTGGCATTTAGTTCTGGATTGTATTCACAGACAGGAATCTCAGAAGGAAAACAGGTTTTTTTTGTTGTTTTTTTTTTTTTAAATCTGAGTTTTTCAATGATTTTTATTTTCCTTGAAGGCTATTGTCTGTGGTAATGCCTTCATTTTGCTAGTTCTAAATATTTTTTAATGAAAGAATTTTCTAGTACCAGGCAGAGAGTCTTCTCATTTCATTACAGTTGGACAACTCAGGTTTCACCTGTAGCTTAGCTGTTGTACTTGCTGAAGCTTCACACTTCTGTATTTGTGAGTGACACATACTCACTAGTGCTACCAAAGATCCACACCATGTGCTAGCATGTAACACACCACCGCATAAATGACATTGCTGAGGCTGGGTAGTGGAGGGCAGCAGTGAGGAGTAGAAAAATGTTGCTCAGAGGATGTCAGTTAAAACCAGACCTGAGACCCAATCTATAGTGTGGCGACTACCATTAATAATGATGTATTATGTTTTGAAACATGCTAAGTAAATTTCAAATATTTTCACCATGAAACAACATGTAAGGAGACAGATTAAATTGTTCTGTAACATATGCATAGATTCACCTGCATTATACACCATAAATAAATGTAACTATAGCCAATTATAATTCAGAAAGAAATTTGCCTTTGTTCTGTTTCCTAAATATGGAAAATATAAAGAAGCAGAAAAGAAACACACAAACTGAGGCTTACAAGTTTCCCCGAAAATCAGCATATTTAGCAAGAATCACATCCTACGGTGTGTGTGCAGTATTACCAAAGTGGCATGCATCAGAACATTTCTATTAAAATATTACCGTGATCAGAGGCAAGAAATGATGAAAAAGCATCTTGGTAAGCCACAGGAAGGATTCTGGCATAGTATTCATAACCCAGTTAAAGAAAATAAAGCCATATGGAGATGATGTAGGAATCATAACCAAAAGCAATTTGTGGAGGAAAGGGTTTATTTTGCTTACCCTTCCCTATCACTTATCATTCCTGGAGGAAATCAGAGCAAGAACTCAAGCAGGGCAGAAACCCAAGCAGGGCAGGAACCTGGAGGGTGGAGAAGCAATGGAGGAATGGTGCTTACTGGCTTGCCCTCCTGGCTTGCCCAGCTGCTTTTTTATAGCACCCAGGACCATCTGCCCAGGGAAAACACCACACACAATGGCCTGGGCCCTCCAACATCCATCACCAATTCAGAAAATGCCCTACAGGCTTGCCTACAGTCCAATCTTACGGAGGCATTTCTCAGTTGAGGTTCCCTGGGCCTCTCTGATGACTGTAGCTGGTATCATTGATGTAAAAATAGGCAGAACATCCCACTACCCATGAAAGTAGGCCAGCAGCCAGGGAGCCTTCAGATGGTGGGAGTGCTTATAAGAGTAACCTATACATATACTTTCTGCAGTGAAAACATATAAAGTGCTCCCATAAGCATCACTTCATGATGATAGATAACTCATCACTGTTCTTTTGGCATGTCACTGCACACATTACTAAGCTCAGTCTTTTGAAAGCCTGTAATTGGTCGAGCTATAGTACATAGTTAGGCAGGTCAGCTATAGCTGCATTTTCGTAACACCTGAACCATTTATCCTCCATCAGAGAGGCTATAATGCTGTATTTCTAACACCATGCCTAGCTGATTAAATCATTCTCCTCTAAGAAAAATGATATTACAAATAGAAGACACTAGAATATGTACGTATCTGAAGTATTTTCTTCTAGCGACTCAGGTCAAGAATCTTGAAGTGACTTGTGGGGAGGGGCAAAGGACAATGAACAAAGTCTGTACAACTGAGACCCGAAGTCCAGATACAGTGACCCTTGAGTCCCTTCCTCAGGATCCTCTTGGCTAGGAAAAGCTATTTCTCCAATTTAGCTTGGCTTGCTTTGGAGATTAATTTAGGTGAGCCAGTCTTAAAATTATGATGGAAATTTTGTTACTCATTTGTAGCATTTATTAGATTGGACTAGATTTGGCTTCATACCATTTCAATGCTGTGCTCTTTTGCAGCAGATTAATATGTACATTCTCTCTAGGGTTCCACCTCATAATGGCTCGTACACACTGTGATTTTGTCTGCAAATATCTTTAGTGTCCTGAGTCATGCTGTGACACAGAAACTATGACCATTATAATAGATGACCCATAGCCAGGAATTTCTACCAAAGTTAATCACAAACTGAAGCATTATCACAGAGTATTTCCAAGTAGGGCGTGAAAGAAGGGGGAACTAGATGTTTATTAGCAAGTCAACCAGTTTCTTGATTAGTTTTTAGTAAGTTTCAAAAGAGGGAGTGTTTAGTTTCTTCCTAGCACAGAGTGAAAAGATGTTTATACCTGAGGTAAGAAGCAGAGAAATAAATACACTCATCTCAGTATTGGGCTCAGTTGGCATTGCTGCAGATTGTTCTGTGTCTGAATTAGCATGTTCAGACAGCCTGCAAAAGCCAATTTCCTTTAATTTAAGGTAAAAATAGTGATGAGTCACCCTCACATTGTCCCATACACCTCAGAAGCCTCATTTACTCTGGAATCTTTACTGGAAATCACCAAAAACCCTTAGAGGTGAGAAAGACATGTAAAAGATGTCATTGATATGTTCATTTGTAGGCATTCTCTTCCCTTTCTGTTCAAGGTTTTTCACTAAATCATCTAGCTCACCAAGTTTGCTTTTACTCCCCACCTTTTTTGTTACACAGTAATCAGCAAAAAGGAAGTAGCAAGAAAGAAAATGAAAAGTATAGAATCAAATTATCTACCTTGTAAGTCTTTAGCGATAACTGGTGATTAAATGAGAAAGCCTTGTGTGGTAGGACTTGTTAAAAAAACAAAAAACAGTGCTCAATAAGGGACACAGAGTGCCGTGATTCACGCGTCAATCACAAGGATGCTGTGGGGACGTTTTGTTTCCTTTCCCTTCCCTCACATGTAAAGTTAACAAGGGGAGGAGGGACAAAGTGATTCAGTGGACAGAGACCTTGCCTTTCACTGCAGTATGGGGAATTTATTTTCTATTCTTTTAAGCATTTTGTCAATTTCAACAAGTGTCATTTTTACTTCATTTTATACCATGCCAAAATGTTTCTTAATTTCCAATGGATAGAAAAGGACACTGTGCCTACCTTTTTTTTTTAATGCACACCTTTTAAATGAGTTGATTCTATAGAAAGAAGATTCAAAAGAAGATCATTAGCAAAATTCAATGATAAATCCTTCTTAAGATGTTTTTCAACTCTAATTGACACACTAGGAAGACTACTGATAGAGCTCAATTTTGGATATTTAATGTACGGATGGTTTAAAGATTTAGGGTTTCATAGCAATAAAAACATGTTTACACAAACATCATATCTTAATATCTATCATATATGATTTAAAATACTTTACAAGGCACAGATAAAGTCTTCCCCAATCTCTTTCTGTTACCACCTCCTCACACTAACTTTTCCTGAAACTGACATGTAACAATCTTATACACACTTTTGAATTCTTCCTAATGTTAGAGTGGAAAAGACTCCTGGGAAAGGGGATAGAATCTCTGCCTCGGGTCTCAGGTGCAGACCTAACATTCCAGTTGAGCTGGCTCAGTCACTTTGGCTATGGGACACTGCTAGGAAGATGAGCTCACCTTTGGCCGTGCAGAAGTGGTAGATGGGATCATTAGCCTTTTAATGAGAGATACTGTATTTACTGCAACCACATAAGGGTCATAAATTAGATTGGTTTTCTTAATTATAGTAGAGAACAATTCTTTGTTTCTTCCTTCTTTTCTAAGGATGGTTTCCTTAATACTTTGGGCTCTCTCCTCTAATGCTTTGGGCTTCCTTATTCTTTCTCTAGCATCCAACCTCACCATGTGTCTGGCATCTATGGAAGCTTCAAGGCTGTGGCTTTTCCCTTTCCTCCTCCGTTCTCTCCCTCTGGGCTGCAGCTGAGATTTCATGTTTTTAAAGCCTGGACTTCCTGAGTTTTTTCTTTTGTTGTTGTTGTTTTTCCTTTTTTTTTTTTTTAAACTCGAATAAAATCATCCTTTGTTGTGGAATAATCTTTTTGTACACTGTGAATGTGTCACTCTGATTGGTTTAATGAAAAGCTGAATGGCTAATAGCTAGGCAGGATTTGGGGGGAAGAGAGAACACTGGGAAGAAGAAGGGCAGAGTTGGGAGGAGACGCCAGGGATGTAGTGCAAGCAGCATGGGCTTTACAAAGTAAAGGTGGTCAAGGCACCTAAAAGAAGGTAGATTAAAAGATGTGGGTTAATTTAAGTTATAAGAGCTAGTTAGAAACAAGCCTAAACTATCAGCTGAGCTTCCATAATAACAACAAGTCTCCATATCATGATTTGAGAGCTGACTTGTGGGACAGAAAAATCCACCTCCAGTCCTTCGGCTCCCATTTGAGTAAATTCTTAAATCCCTTCATTAATGAGAATAAGAACCCAGAAGGGGACACTGATTTACCCTTATTACTACATAATTATATGTTTATAAATGATACGTAACATTATTTTGCATGTCATAGTGTACATATATTATCAAATGTCTTACATTGTCCTGGTACTATTCATTCTCTTTAACATTATTTTTACTTGATTTACTTATGTTAAATGGAGATATAGTCCATGCACTTTAATTTGTCTGTGGCATTCCAGCACATATATATAATGTATATATTCATTAAAACACTTTGAGAAACATTTAGGTCGATGCTTAAGTTTTCAGCATTACAGTGCTCCAGTGTTCCAAATTGTCTATATTCTCTTATGCATGTGAGATTTTTCTGAAAATTCATATCTAGATGTAGAATTTCTAGTTGAACATTATGTGTATCTCTAAAGTTACTGTATATTGCCAAATCCTTCTCAGAAAAGTTATAGCAGTCCCAGATTCCAATATGCGTGTATGAAATCTTCCCTTGTACCACATCTGTGATCGTGTTTGTGTCAACACTAGTTATTGATCATGTTTGGAGGTTTGGTTTCAAACAAGCAGGAAGAGAAAAAATGATATGGTGTTTTATTTAATTTTCAGTCTGATGATAATTGCCGTTTGCTCTGTTTGGTTGTTGCCCTGGTCATGTTGTTTGCCTGTATTGTAGTGGATTTGGTTTTCTTTCTATGGGTTTGAGTTTCAAATCTCCTTTCTCACTTTGTGTTTTCCTTAATCTTTATGATTCTGAGTAGAAGATAAAATTTAATATTATCACATTTATATAGAAGAAATTTGATGCTCAATGTGACAATCATAATGATTATTGATTAGTAACGCCACTCCACAAGGCATTACATCTCTGTATATTTGTTTCTGTATCTTTTACTCTGTCACACTGCTTTATGTTTTAAGCCTTTTATTAATACTAGGCATTGTAGATGAATTTCTAAATGGTCTTATTAAATAAAAAACACGGAGCCAGAAATTTGGGTTAAAGCCTTAGAGAGATCAGGGAAATATGGAAAGCCACCAGCTAATCACCAACTCTGCAGCTTCCAAGGAGAGTGACTTCCTGTCTACCCAGGCTTATATGCCTTGCTTTTCTGCTCTCTCATTGGCTCTTAGCCCCACTACCTCACTTCCTCTTCCTACACAGCTCTGTCACTGTCTGTACAGACCTCCAGGTCTCTATGGTTGGTACTGGGATTAAAGCCATGTGTCACCAAGCTTGGCTCTGTTCCATAGTGTGGCCTTGAACACATAGAGATCCTGCCTGGTAAGGGATTAAGGGCCTGTGCTGCCTGACTTCTTTGCTTACTTAAAATGGCTGGCCTTTCCCCCACCCCCATCTTCAGGCAAGTTTTATTTATTAATGCATAAATAAAATATCACCACATTTCAGCACAAATAAAATAACACCACAAGGCATGACTGTAGATTTATAATTGCAATTGGATAGACTTAGAATCTGAAGCCACACTTTACCCATTTCCCTTACATACTCTTGACAATTCACTTATGATCAGCTTACCTATTTACCCCCAAGAAAATATTTTCAGATTCTGAAGCAGAATACCTTTGATTTGTAGATAAATTTATACAGAAAGGATTGCTTCATTATGATAACCATGAATATTTATCTCACTTACTTTCCTCATGGCTTCTCTAATTACCTGATGTCTTCTCCCCATTTTATAGGCAGATATTCACTATATGAATGCTCTATAATTTATTCACCCATTCCATTGCTAGTGGGCATTAGATTTGGACAGCTTTTAGCTTCGTAAGTAAACAGGCCATGGGAACTTTTATATGACTTTAAGTGAGCATAAGCACTAACTTTTATTAGCCACTGAACTGAACTGAAATTTAGTGTTTATTGGTCAAAGCACATACAAATAATTAGCTGCAGTAGACACTGTAACACTTTCTCCTTACTAGAAGGGCAAATTTGCATCCTCATTAGCAACATAAAATACTTAGAGGTACTCTAAAATCCTCATCAATTTGGAATCATCTGTATTTTAAATTCCAGCTGTTCTGAAGATACGTCCACATCTTACTATAATTTTAATTTGTGTTCTTTGATGACTAACAGTGTTGCATATCTCTATGTACACATATTAATGATTTCAATATCCTCTTTTGTGAAATATTTTTTTCAGATCTTTTGCTCATTTATAAAATTCTGGTAGTGAGTTAAAGATCCCAAGTATCAGTAAAATCTCAGAGAAACTGAGTATTTCATTTATTTACACACTCATTATTTGGGCCCAGCTGTGGAGCTATGCTGAGGCTTTTAATCGAACAAAGTCCTTACCTTCTGTGATAGACCAGTATATCTGGAAATACACTTATGGACATGTTACTTGCTACTGTTAGTCAATTAAATAAGAGTTTCTGAAAGGGCTCCCTCCCAGACCCCAGATTAAGCACAAACCACACCCAAACACCTGTTTTCACAGAAAGATCCTTTATTAAGCAAGGAAGAAAGGTTAAAGTGGCTGCTTTCTGGCTCAGGTGTAATTTTAAGAGGAGAAAAGGGGAGGTCTGTGATAGGATGGGCTAGGATGTGATGGTAAAGGAGACAGGGGACTAGGGAGAAGGGGAAGGGACAAGGGACAGGGAGGAGAGATATTATCCTGGAGGTACAAAGGACCACCTCTGGATAGAAAGGAGACAGATGTGGCACATAGGAAAATGGTGGTTTATAAAGGAAACCCTGTGTTAAGATAAGGTGTTTAATTTTAACTGTGCATGTTAATAAAGTGAACCAAAGAGAACTTCTGATTGCTGGACTTCAATACTTATGGCTGGACCATGAGAGTCAGCCTCAGGGGAGGAAGTGGAGAAATAAAGGAATAGACCTTGGTATCTAGCTTCAGGAATGTAATCTAATGGTTTTTGGTAAGTCAGAGGGGCTGGGAGAGAAGGGCAAGGCCTGCCAGAGCCACATGCTCGAGTGGGCTAGTGCCCCTTCAGTTTCAAAGTCAAATGAACTTTATTTTGATGTCATATAACGTCAACAAATCTACACTACAGTAACCCTATGGGCCTTGAATACACAAATGAAAGTTGCAAATCTGTAAGACTTAGGTATAGTATGTGGTATTTGGAAATTAATTTTTCTTTAGAGCTCGTGTGTGTGTGTGTGTGTGTGTGTGTGTGTGTGTGTGTGTATGCACTTCTGTTTTGCAGAAGACAATGAGAAATGCTCAATAAACCTTTAAGTCAGATTGAATAAACAAATTTATAAATAATACTAAGGATTTTTCTGTGTTGTCTGTACTTGGATGTCATTAATCTGTAATTCTGTAATGAAACAGATTTAGAAAAATTACACGATTCTTCTTGGCATAATTCTATATCTTACTGGGGGCCTGGAGAAAATGCTAATCTGGTCAGTTTAGGATCATAAATTAGAAGTGATTGTAGTGAAATACAGAGGGTTGGGGGAATCTTGGAGGCCATGAAGTAGAGATAAAATAGAAACCTTCCTTTTCAAGCTGAAAGCAGAAGAAAGAAAAGTCAAAATAATTTGGGATAATAAGGTGATAGAGAGAGAGGAGAAATCCTATGTGCATTTCTTAAAAACAAGGAAATGAGAAGGATCAGAATCAAAGAAATTTCAAGGTTCAAGCTATCAGCTGTAAAACACCCCTGGTGAGAGAATGGCTTAAGACCTAATGGAGGTTTTATTACAAAAATGAAATGGGGATAATATTCTTTAGACAATAGTTAAAAGAATTGTGCTTCTGGAGCACTTAATGGATCATCCCTTGGAGATGAAAGTTATGTTTCTGGAAAATAGCACAGTAGATAGAAAAGCTGGATCCTGGCATACATGATTTATGAATATTTGTTAGAAACTTGGGAACTGTTGGAAACATAAATTTAAGAAGTTGCTATATGGTTTTAGAAAGACCCATAGAACCAATATGTAAATCTAACATCTTTGGATGAGACTGTGGGACATATAAATGCTGCCAGCTTACCTACAAAGCTGGACCAATTCATATGATTATGAGGAGTCTACACAGACATTACAAAGTTAGTGCAATAAATTGTGTGCATTTAGGTCAAACAAGTCCTTGATCATATTCTGGACTCTAGTACTCATGGTATTATTACCTGTCATAAAGATATATCTTGCACAAATTACAGAACTTCTCACAGACTCAACCTTCTTATTATGTATATCTTAATGTTTATTTTTATGTGTGTATGTGGGTATACCAGAGGAGGGTGCTGGATCCTCTGGACATGGAAATGCAGGCTGTTGTGAGCCACCTGAAATGGGTATTAAGAAAGGAACTCAGGTCCTTTGTTAGAGCAGGAAGTGCTCTTAACCACTGAATCATCTCTCTAGCCCCTTATTTTATAGTTTTAAAAAGAAATATTGTTGAAAAAAAGAAAAAGATTGTGTAGTATCTGTTCTTAAAACACTACAAGGTTTTATGGTGTGAAAGTAAGAGACTAATGTGTTTGAATGCTTAGCCCAAGGAGTGTGGCACTATTAAGAGGTGTGGCCTTATTAGAGTAGGTATGGCCTTGTTGGAGGAAGTGGGGTGTGCCACTGTAGGGGCAGGCTTTGAGACCTCAAATGCTCAAGCTATACCCAGTGTTGGTATACAGTCTCCTTCTACTTCCTGTCGATCAAGATGTAGAACTCTCAGCTACTTCTCCAACACCATGTCTGCCTTTGCTGTTATGCTTCTTGTCCTGATGGTAATGAACTAAATCTCTCAAACTGTAAACCAACCCCAATGAAATGTTTTTCTTTATAAGAGTTGCTGTGGTCATGGTGTCTCTTCACAGCAATAAAGCCCTAACCAAGACAGGTGCTGAGAATAAAATGAAGATTTTGATAACAGGGTTAAGATTCCCCTGGCACAGTTAGAGATAGAACAATGCAGATGATAAAGGAGAAAAGAAAAACATCTTAAGTGAAGAGCAGTTATCACCTGAACTTGTAACCCAGGTAA
Source organism: Peromyscus nudipes (assembly GCA_902168325.1). Taxonomy (NCBI): domain Eukaryota; kingdom Metazoa; phylum Chordata; class Mammalia; order Rodentia; family Cricetidae; genus Peromyscus; species Peromyscus nudipes. The sequence continues at coordinate 2,798 of CABHPH010161613.1, read as the reverse complement.
AGAATATGAGTCAGTGAAAATCCAACACACTTGGATATAGAATTGATTGGCATACAAAGACTCTGCATGGGATTAATCCATTCCAAACTTCTACTCAGTATGAGGACTTTGCTTGAAATATTACAGTGCATTAAAAAAAGTCACATCTCAGTCGGGCAGTAGGGGAGCACACCTTTAACCCAGCACTTGGGAGGCAGAGCCAGGCAGATCTCTGTGAGTTCAAGGCCAGCCTGGTCTACAGAGCGAAATCCAGGACAGGCACCAAAAAACTACACAGAGAAACCCTGTCTCAAAAAAACCAAAAAACAGAGGCAAGCGGATCTCTGTGAGTTCGAGGCCAGCCTGGGCTACCAAGTAAGCTCCAGGAAAGGCGCAAAGCTACACAGAGAAACCCTGTCTCGAAAAACCAAAAAAAAAAAGAAAACAAACAAACAAACAAACAAACAAAAAAGTCACATCTGTAATTTACAATCTCATTTAACCCATGAATACCAATCTCTCTTCTTTTTAACTCATTAAAACTTTATTGTTATGAACTTTTAAATCAAAAACATTACACAGTGAGATCAGACAGACGTAATTACTATATATGTGAACTTCTATATAGTTAGAATAGCCATTCTGAAGTTGTAGAGCCTCACATTGGGGTTTACACTTTATCTTGTTCTCTTTTCTATATATTATACCCACATGTACATTTGTTCACATATGTAAATATATATATTTTCCAAAGAAAAGATTAATTAATAAAAATTAAAAAAATAATTTACAGATGTGAATACAGAGAAATAATTGGGATTGTTTTGTTCCATGCTGCTGATCCAATGCCTAATATCTAGTAAGTCTATTGAATACATGGGACGAAAGGGCAGGAATACAGGAATTGGTGATTGATAACAATATGGGAGTTATTGCATAGAACTCAGGTGTTGTAACATGTATTTATTTGTTATTGCAGATGCTTCATTTCTTCATTTGTTTTAATTCATTCATTCAAGAATAGCATGATTACAAAACAACAGCACTCATCATTAAGACTAATATTCGTTAAATGGAGAGGAAAATAATACCTACTGCTTAGAGGTGACACAGAGGTAAGGTTGAAGGGGAAAAAGGAAATAGGTAAAGAAAGATAGATGGAGAGAGAGAAAGAGAGAGAGAGAGAGAGACAGACAGACAGACAGACAGACAGACAAACAGACGATATGGAGAGGGGAAGAAAGAAGGTACACACAAGATTTTTCTTCTTATGCATGCAATCCCCAAAAGCCATCAGTTCCTAACTTCTAAAATGAGTATTTGTGGATAAATTTTATATCAAAGTCTATCTTTTCTATCTGCTGAAAATAATAAGAAAAAACATCTGTAGTTTGTTATCATAAGAGGCAAAAATTATCTTCAAAACCCCTCTTTTACTACTAATAAGAGGTAATTAAGTTTTCAGAATGACGCTTCACTGCTTGCATTGTTCTGGATAAAGATGAATCATAGAATAAACACAACTGAGGATGTAGGACAATAGGGTTGGATGCTCAGTTTAATAAGCACCAAGTTGATGAATCCCAGGGCATGAGTGTCAGCCCCTTGAAAGCCCTGTAACATTGTTTTCCTATGGCTTGAAGCTTGAGTCCAGTCACATCTGTACAAATCCAGTCTCTCATGTTGCCCCTTGCTCCTTTCCATTTCTCTCTCCATCTGTTTCCCCCCTTCATCTAACACCCACTCGCTATTGTAAACCAGATATATTTTAATAGATTTCATTTTTAAAGTAATGTGTCTGAGTGTTTTGTGTGCAGGTGTATATGTGCACCACATATATGCCTGGTGAACTAGGAGGCCAGAAAAGGAAATCCAGTCACCTGTCAGTGGTGTTACAGACCCCTGTGTGAGCTGTCATGTGGGTTCTGGGAAACAAACCTGGGTCCTCTGAAAACCTAGCAAGTAGCAAGTGTTTTTAAGCACCAAGCTGTCTCTTCAGCACCTAGATACAATTTTAGATCTAAGGATAACAGTGAGAAAGAAGTGAATCTTCCACCCAAGTACTAAATAGACCAGGCCTCACTTAGCCCCCAAGATCAGAGAAGATCAGACACTTACATGGTGGTATGACCATACAGGAAACCTAGCCAATTACCCAGGCTTAGTGAAGTCATGGATTCCAGAGGAGAATCCATAGTCACCACTTTACTAAACCAGCACAATCCCTAACTACATTCTAATTATTTGTCCTTGTATCCACAGATAAATGTAGTTGTCACCCCACATCAAGGAAACTCCCCTTTGCAACAGATGGAGACCACTACAGAAAACCACAACCAATCAAGATGCAGAGTTGGGGAGCCCAGTCCCAGTGAATACAGCTACAATGTACTCTTGCAACTAAGGGGCAGGGATCATTGTGGAGGAGGTGGGTGGAAAGATTGTAAGAACCTGAGGAATAGGGATTTTGCTGTAAGACTGTGTCTCCCAGGAATGTCAGAAGCTATATGCATAAATTCTCACCAACATGACTATTTAAACATGAGGACAGCAGTGAACAAAGACAACCACAATGGACTTGCTAATGTGGACAGACTGGGGTGGTGCGGAGCCCAGGAGGCCTCAATCCTACACAAAGAACTATAGGCAACTAAGGAATGCTGAGCGTGGGAGAACTAGCACCCAGGGAAAGGCAAACCAACTGGCTATTGAGTCCCAGTTGATCAGCCCTGTAAACATACATACAAATAACATTATAGAGACTGAGCAGGGTATATTTCTGTATTTCAGGATACATGTTTCAGGATATATATATATAT
>CABHPH010161612.1:0-46242 GCA_902168325.1 Peromyscus nudipes | reverse complement strand
TTTAAACTGTTTGGCCTAATGGCTCAGGCTTCTAGCTATCTAGTTCTTACATCTTAAATTAATCCATTTCTATAAATCTATACCTTGCCACGTGGCTCATGGCTTACTGGCATCTTCACATGCTGCTTGTCATGGCGGCGGCTGGCAGTGTCTCCCTCCGCCTTCCTGTTCTCTCAATTCTCCTCTGTGTTAGTCCCACCTATACTTCTTGCCTGGCCACTGGCCAATTAGTGTTTTATTTATTGACCAATCAGAGCAATTTGACATACAGACCATCCCACAGCAATACATTTATAATAACTCTCCCTTGTTTGTTTGTTTTTTTTCGTTATTATAACTCAAGCAGGCTTCTGGTGTAACCAATAGGGCCCTTAATAAAACACACATCTAAGGTTTAAGCCTGTGCCTTTGTCTGTGATAATACGCACAGAAGCATTGTGTGGTGCATGCAGACATGCCAGAAAACACAGAAAATCAGAGAGCCCTCTATCTTATTCCTAAACAAGGATAAGGCACTTCAGAACAAGCCTCCCTGGTGAGGCCTTTGCACCTCACACAGGTGTAGTCACTCTCCAGCCCTGGTCTATGCGAAAATGCAGAACTGTGATTGTTGAATCTTTCTTCCTTTTCCAAAGGAAATCAAACACAGGGAATTTTAAAACACTCTTGACTTTGAATTATTGACTCAAATCATGTTTTAAAATGTTGTGGGAAGCTGGACAGCCTAGTGGGGCATCACTGTAATCCTAGCACTTAGGATGCTGAAGCAGGAGGATCAGGAGTTCAAGACCATCCTCAGCTGCATGGCTAATGTAAGGCCAGCCTGGGCTAAATGAAACCCTATCTAAAAAACTGGGGGGAGGTTAGTAAACCACCTGTGGTGGTTTGAATCTAAATGTCCCCTGCAGGCGCATAGGGAGTGGTAATATTAGGTGTGGCCTTGTTGGAGGAAGTGTGTCACTGGGTATGGGCTTTGAGGTTCCAAGTGCTCAAACCAGGCTCAAGGTCTCTCTCTTTCTGCTGCCTGTTGATCCAGATGTAGAACTCTCCTCTACAGCACCATGTCTGTCTTCCTGCCTGCCACAACGCTCCCTGCCATGAAGAAAGATAATGAACTGAACCTCTGAACTGTAAGCCTACCCCAATTAAACGTTTTCCTTTATAAGAGTCTGTGGTGACATATTGTGTCCCCCAATATATTGTGTACCCTAATAAACTTATCTGGGGTCAGAGAACAGAACAGCCACTAGATATAGAGCCAGAAAATGGTGGCACATACACCTTTAATCCTAGCCTTCTGGAGACAGAGATCCATCCAGATCTCTGTGAGTTCAAAGCCACACTGGAAACAGCCAGGCATGGTGACACACGCCTTTAATCCCAGGAAGTGATGGCAGGAGGCAGAAAGGTATATATGGCGTGAGGACCAGGAACTAGAACCTGGTTAAGCTTTTAAGCTTTTAGCAGTAGTTCAGCTGAGATCCATTTGGATGAGGACTCAGAGGCTTCCAGTCTGAGGAAACAGGATCAGCTGAGGAATTGGCCAAGTGAGGTTAACTGTGGCTTGTTCTGCTTCTCTGATCTTCCAGCATTCACCGCAATACCTGGCTTCAGATTTGATTTTATTAATAAGACCTTCTAAGATTCGTGTTACAAGAGTTGCTGTGGTCACGGTGTCTCTTTACAGCAATAGAAAGCTTAACTAAGATACCACCTATTCTAGTTAGGGTTACTATTGCTGTGATAAAGCACTATGACCAAAAACAAGTTGGGAAGGAAAGGGTTTATCTGGCTCACACTTCCACATCATAGTCTATCATAGAAGGAAGTCAGGACAGGAACTCAAACAGGGCAGGATCCTAGAGGCAGGAGCTGATGAAGAGTCATGGAGGGGTGCTTCTTATTGGGTTGCTTCCCATGGCTTGCTTAGCCTGTTTATTATAGAACCCAGGACCACCAGCCCAGGGGTGGTACCACCCACAATGGGCTAGGTCTTCCCCCATCAACCACTAATTAAGAAAATAACCTTAAGGAAGCATTTTTTCAATTGAGGTTCCCTCCTTTCAGATGACTCTAGCTTGTGTTAAATTGACATAAAACTACCCAGGAGCTCACTGCTGCCTGCCTCTTCATCCCATTCTCCATATAATACCTTGTTCTCACTATCCACTTAGTTCCCCTCCAGCCTGAGCCCCACTATTGATCCTTGCTACTTAAGAAGGGCAAATGGTCTGCTTAGAATCTCAGGCCCACATCAGACATGATGAACCAGGATCTATATTTCCACAAGGTCCCCAGATATTTGTTCACATACTAAAAATGAAAAAGTATTGGATTAATCTACTTGTTACTAATTTGGCTTGCACATTGAAGTTACCTGAGCAGCTCTAAAAAATGCTAATGCCTGGGTCCTGCTTCCAGAGATTCTGAATATGTATAAAAATTCTGCCTTTCTTTTTATTATCGCCAAGTAATCTGAATGCGTGCGCACACACACACACACACACACACACACACACACACACACATATAGAGCATTAAGAACTACTGGTCTACCATAGAACCCACTCCTTCCCATTGTCTCCCAGGCAAGACACCCAGCAGTTCACTCAGATCTTCACTGCTGGCTACCCAAGGGCTGCATTGAAATGATCTCAGGCACCTGAAAATCCCACTCACTTGCAAATGTGGTCACATAAGAAGAGACTAAAAATAGTGAAGTCACTAGAGTTGAACCCTGAGGCAAAGAATACCTAAAATCCAAATGCAGGAAAAATTATTTTTAAAAGTTCTTGTACCTGCACACATAAATGGTGCACACATATGAAAGTAAATTGCACACATAAAAATAATCTTAAAATTCTCATGCTTGTTTTTGTCTCTTTGATCATGAATCTTGCATTATAGAAGCCAAGTCAAGCATTTTATTTGTATCTGTGTAATATGCAAAGTTCTCCCAGTGTGATAAGCGTTATTTAGGAAGAGGACAGCTAAGAGGGAGACAAAAGAAAGTGATAGGAGTAAATAGGATCAACTCCGGTTGCTCATGTGTGAGATCATGACAAATCTTGTCAGCTTATTGGGCCATCGTGGTACTCCTTTGTTAGGCCACAAAACTAAGCAAAAATGGAGAAACTCAGCTGAAAGTGGTGTGTATTTAGGGACAGGCCTAGTGACATCAGCTCTCTGCCCCTCAAACATCACCACTAAAATCTGGCCCAGTGGTATGAGCATCTTAACTTGAGTGCTGAATTTAAATGTGAATAATGTTTGAATTCTGAATAACACTAAGTAATCTAGTTTATGCCTTGAGCATCTCCTAAAGGCAATGTGTTAATGAACTGGTCCCTGGTGTGGGGGACTATTTGGAAGTGTGGGACCTTTTGGGAGGGCCCAGAGGAAGGGAGTTATATCACTCGAAGTGTGACCCGGAAAAGATATTGGTATCCTGGTGCTTTTCCCTTTCTTTTCTCAGTTTCTGCCACTGTGAGATGAACGTCTCTGCTCCACAATATGCTGTCACCATAATGTTCTCCCTCACCACAAGTCCAAAGTGGTGGAGCCAATTGACTGAAACCTTTGATCCAGGAGCCAAAGTCAAATTGTCTTCCTCTCAACTGTTTCTCTCTGGCATTCTGTCACAGGGATGGAAAGCTAACACACAGAATATAGGAATTCCTTATATAATAATTACTATCATTTGATATAATTCTGTAAGAGACAGGAACGTTACATGCCCTAGGGTTTTCTGCAAACTTCATGAATATTGAATTATTCTAGATGAAATTGTTTTCAATAGTGTTGGAATTTCTGAAAATCACTTTGATATGTAGTTCAAATGACAAAAGAAAAAAAAGCATGTCATCATTTAAAAGATCCCACATGCATCACAGACTCAGGCCTGTCTCTTCCCTGGAAAATGAGCCCTGTAGAAGAGGACCATATTCTTCATACAGCTCTCTATCAACAAGATGAGATCAGAACTTCTGAGAGCTGTACTTCACATCATCAGTGGTCCAGAGCTACTGGATTTGTTTTGCTATGAGCTAGATAAGTTAAAGAAGGCCACAGAAAAGTCAAGAAACCAGCAGAGAGATTGAGATACCATTTATTAGATAATTAGGTACACTCTTAAAAGTAAGACTCTGTGTGTGTGTGCATGTGTGCCAAGCATGAGTACACACCACACACACACACACACACACACACACACACACACACACACACAGTTTGTCTCATTGAACTCTCCTTGTGTTCTGAAAATCTCTGGGAGACAGCACCGTAGTTATCACCATTTCCTCAGGCTACCTTGAGCTAGAAAACACCTGGGACAGGTAGCCTCCTAGAAAAAGAAATGGCCCCAACTGTTACCAGTGAGGCAAGAGCATCCCATACATGGGAATGAGCAAAACAGTACTAAAGCGCCATAGACGTTGTGTGGCAGTTCCCTGTGGTTAGCAGTCCTTCAAAAGCTCTGTATGACATGCCATCTGGGTACATAGCTATCACAGTGATTAAAAAAAAAAAGTACTTGCTCTTACTCTATCTGTGATTATATCTGAAAGTTATCTATGCTTCCAAGTTGTTTGAGCCTCTGCTTTTAAAAACTAAGGAAAACTTTATTTTTGCACAGTTGGTTTGCAATACAATTGTAATCCATTCCCCTAAATTCCAAGAAAAGTGTAAGTAATTTACACTTGAGCTAGGAATGTGTGAAGTTTTTAGGATATTTTTCTGCTTGCTTCCTGAACTGTGCTCTCACTAATTGGGTAGTGAAATTACCTTAGCTATGTGTTCAAGTAGGCACAAACTAAGTGTTCAGAGTTGAGAGCTATGAATGCTGGAAGTAAGCCAGGCTGACTCAAAATTTATCAACAGATCTTTTCATTCCACAATGTGGGTATTTCTACTTCCTAGAGAGCTGGACACTATCATTCAGTAAGACATAATCCACATGAGTGGGATGAAGAGTGGTCATTGAAGAGCCCTAGTGGAGTTTAAATATAAATGCCACACTCTCATCATAACAGAACAGGCCAACACAGAGATGGCAATTGCCCCTTGCAGTTTATTAAAATGAGCCTATCCTCCTAATTTTATTGAATAGGCCTCACTGCCTAACCATGCCACAACCAACATGAACCCTGTAGTATGTAGCATCTAGCTGCCTCCATTGAAGTGAATCCATCACGCAATTACAGTGCAGGCTTTCTCACGCCTCTCTAGAAACCAGACCCTAGAAATACAGGAGAAATGTCAAATGAAAGGAGAACCTTAACAGGCTTCAATTTGCTCTCAGGTACATGACAAGTAGAGCAGCAAAACAAGGCTCTCACTCTCCTGTGGCATCTTCTCAGGGTAGGGGCTGAAACTCAGCTGCAATGCTGCTCCCCACAGTGCATTGCTGTGTTACAGCTGGCTTCTCCACTCCACTCTTCCATTTCCTACAGGCTAAACCTGGAGGTCTTACCTTGACTACCACATCATAAATCTTTGAGTGTCTACAGTGCACTTCACTGACCATGTCATTCACCAGCAAAACCATTCATTCTGCTTGATTACATGGCCTGTAGTCTTTTGCAGTTGTGCATGCAAATGTCTCTTCATAAAAAAGAGCCAAGTGTTTGTGTATAGACTCCCCTTTTAAAATGTAAACAAGGGCATGTGAGACAGCTCACGGGTAAAAGTGCTTTCTGCCAAGCCTGACCCTCTGTATTTGATCCCATGAACTCACATGGTACAAGGAGAGAGCCAAATCCTGAAGCTGACCTCCATTTGTATGCCGACACACTGTTAAAGAAACAAAATGTAATAAATGGTTTTTTGGTTTTTGATTTTGTTTTCTTTTTTTTAAAGAAATGTAGAAGCTGGAAAGACAGTTCATCAGTTAAGAGTACTTGTTGCTCTTCCAGAGGACCAAAGTTTGGTTCCCAGCACCCACATGGAAACTCACAACCACCTGTAACTCCATCTCTGGAGAACTTGACACTTTCTTTTGGTATTAGCACCTCAACAATTTGGCATATACATACACATAAATAAAAATAGAAATAAATCTTTAAAGACAAAAATGTAAACACAACATTCTGGTCCCACTCAGATCACTCGGACAGCACCCAAGTCATTTAAGAAAAATGATCTTATTCTGTTTTAACCACTTCACATTGAGACTTTGAAGTTTAGAGTCCATACACAATGTGCAGAATGATTAGAAATTCAAGGTCATCCTCCTTGACATAGAGAGTTTGAGGCCAGCCTTGGCTACATAAAACACTGTCTCAAAAAAATTGAAAGAAAGAAAAAAGAAAAAGAAAAAGAAAAAGAAAAGAAAGAGAGGGCTGGGCATGGTGGCATGCACTTTAATACCAGCAGTTGAGAGACAAAGCCAGGTGGGTCCCCATGAATTCAAAGCCAGCTTGGTCTACATAGCATGTTCTAGGGTTACACACATGTTCTAGGTGGCCAGGATTACACAGTGAGATCTTGAATCAAAACTAACTAACTAACTAACTAAATAAATAAATAAATAAATAAATAAATAAATAAATAAATAAATAGGGTTTTGGGAAGATGACTCAGCAAGTAGAGCACTTGGCATGCAACTATGAAGTCCTGAGTTCAAGTGGAACCAGTGGCACATGTCTGTTGTCCCAGTGCCCCTATGACAAGATGGGAGGCCAGGACAAGACAATCTCTTAGGTCACAGAAGGCAAATACAATACCAAGATGTATTTTGATTCCACACTTGTGAGCTTGTGAGTGTCATGCCTGTGCTGTATACACATACACACACACACACACACACACACACACACACACACACACACGAAGGATTGGTTGATTAAGAAATCCAGATTCCATCCACATCTTCCCAAAAGACAAGTGAGGTGTGGTTGTGTGTACAGATCAGCATGATGGTGCTTTCTAGCTCTATAACCCTGACAAAGCTATTTGAACCCATCTGAGCTGTGATTTCTTCATCTCTGGGGTACAAATTAGATGCAGTAAGAATGCATAGATAATATGAGACACAATGAAAGTATTCAGCCAGTGCTTGCTGTCATTTCTTATACTATTTCCTTAGTTTAATCTTTCAGTCCTTTATTGAGGTATCCTGAGAGTGTTAGGTAATTTCAGACTAATTTGAGATCATTTTTCCATGGTTGTGATGTAGGATCAATTGAATTGGAATTAGCACCCAAACTCCACCAGACAGGAGGGATCTGGTAGACAAGCTGGTCTACAGAAGAAGAGGTGTGCTGTGGTAAAGCTGGAGCTGGAGGCAAAGGGATGTGGAGTTAATAGAAGTGGGGAACCCTCATCAGCCACAGCTTTCATTTTGATTATGGCTGCTCTTTGCACTGTGCCCTTGAACAAGATGAACCTTGAACATGGGGTATGTTGCAAGAGACCCTGTTTCAATCTGCTGGCTCCCAGAGCCAGCCATCTGCCGCATCTGACTGGGGAGTAGAGATGAAATTCAATTGCTAGTGTAACTCCTCTATTCCTAAGAAATCAGAAGATAGCAGGCCAGCCGGCTATTTACAGATATGTTTATGGAGTAGAAACAGGCAGGGCTACAAAAGTGGGAGAGATGTGCCTTCAGTAAAGACAGCATCCCACAGCAAAGTGCATAAAAGAAACAGTTATCCTGTTGGTATGGTACATCTCTGTATTGTCAAGGTTTCCCAAACTAGAGGAAGTGTGCACAGTTTTCAATATATATATATATGTATATGAGGAGTAGCTAGGAGTACACAAAATGACTTAAACACAAGTTTGCCAGTCTGTCTCCAGCGTGACACAGCCAGTGTGGAACGAAAGGGGCACCAGATATGAAAGCCTTCAGGGGATGCAGATCATTAGACCAGGAGAGGCAAAACCTTCTGTTTTATCTGGAAGCACAATGGGACAAGTGGGGTTCGGGGAGAGACTGGCATGTTCTGAAAAGGGGGTGCTTTTTCAGTGTTGTTCTGCATTCTATACTACTGACATAGATGAAAAACCATCAAAAACAGGGCCCCCAGGTGCTCAGAGAAAGACAGCGATATTGGCTACAGCTCCTGCCCCAAACTCTGGGTGCCAGGTTAGTGACTGCTTAACCATGCACAGGCCTTAAGCTCCTTTTCATCTGTCAGCCACTGCACTGCAGTCGTCCTGCCCCAGGAAGTGTTCTGGGGTTGTCATCTGGGGCCATTGCTGAAGGACATGGTTGGTGTGCTGGCCATCTTCATGACAGCATGAACAGAGGAACAAATAACCTGAAGCCTGGAAAGTGAGATTTGGGACCCTCTCATCCTCTCTTTCTATTGTTTTAGAAGAGAGACCACCATGGCATAGGAAGGTTAGCTGATTTCCAGTCGATTCTATTAAACCAGGATGTTGTTTTTATCTTAGGTATTCTATTACCAGTAAAGACTCGGAAGTCGGATACTGGAGTAGAAACCTGGTAGATCAAAGAAGTGGCAGAGGAGCAACCAGCTGACCTTCCTTTTTTTACAGGAGACCCAGCCAGCGCCTCTCTCTCCACAAGTCCCAGATCTAAGAGACTGCGAAATCTCCTAGTCCCTCCCTAGTCTTTCCTGTGTCTTCTCCATCTGTATTCCTGGCTTCTCTATGGCTAATTCCACTCAGCTAGCCACTGGCTCCACCCCCTGATTCAAGGTTAACTTTATTAACACAGTCTCAGGGTGTCACAGTGCGATCAAATATCCCGCAACACCAGGGTCTACATAGATTTAGAGGAAAACTCATTTTACAGTCAGGAAGTCCCTTGCTGGAGTGTGCCGGTTTCAGGTGTCTTCTTTAAACTGAAGTTGTGGGAAACAGGACTGATTTTCTTACAGTTGTGACAGCTCACAAGAATCTTTCAAAGTCCTTCTAACCCAAGTCTCCAAAGTTGGAAAGGATAATGTCAGTTAGCCAGGTGGGCCCCGGTCGGCAGACACAACTGAAGGTAGGAAGACAAGTCCTTGGAGAATCCAGTTGGGCTGAACCTTGATTTCAGTTTGGCTTCAGTCAGAGAGATAAGAGTTTCAAATGTGCAGAGAGCCCTACAGGTACTGCTGGGTAGACAGACATGGGCTTCGGAATACCACCAGAAGGGTGAGGAGAGGGATGAGGTAGCCACAGGGAGCCAGTTTGGCCAGTGCTACTATGGTGAGCATTACCTCATAGTGGGGTAGTGGCTACCGCTTTCCCTATTTCACAGAGGTGCATAGACAGCGTCGAAAAAAGGGCCAGTGCAAAGTGTCTGTACATTTGCTTCCTGTCCCTTTCCGTAATTCAGCTAGAATACACATGAAAAGTATGATGTGCTCATTAAAACAGGTGTTTCGGTAAGTCTAAGCTGTTGTATGGAAAAACGAAGCAAATCCTCTACAACTGTATTGTCCATCATCTCCACATGCTCAAAAATGTTCTCTCTAAAGCATCTCTGCTCAGCCTCTGGGCCAGCCAGCCAGCATAACCCCCACCCCAGCCCCTCCTCTCCACAGCCAGACAGGCACCATGACCTCCCCACCCCAGCTCCTCCTTTCCACAGCTAGATGAACAGCATGACTCACCCCACCCCATCCACCTCTACACAGCGAGTTACTGAATACAACTTTCCTTAAGACACAGTTTAAGAAGTCTAGACTTCACTTTGTAAAGAATGGGGAGCCAATGAAGTTTCTGGTCAGAAGAGGAACTGCATATACATTTTTTTTTGCAAAGGACCCAAGTTCAGTTCCCAGCATCTACGTGGAGCAGTTTGAACCCACCTGTAACTCCAGCGCCAGAGGGATTCAACACTTTTGACCTTCACAGGCACCCACACTCATGTGCACATACCCCCACATACATACACATAATTAAAAATAAAATAAATATTTTAAAAAGAAGAGGAGCAGTTAGGATGGATATAATTCTGGAGCTAAGGGGAAAGAGAAGACTCAGGCTTGAAAAGCTGACAGGAAGATGGACTTGTGAGGAGAGATGGTAAAAGTGGAAGGAGGAGGAGGAATCCCCTCAGGCCTTTCCTGGTTAGCTGTACAGGTCAACTCGCTACAACCTCGAATTACCTGGGAAGAGAATCTCAGCTGAGAATTGCCTAGATCAGACTGGCCTGTGGACATGTCTGTGGGGGATTGCTTTGATTGCTAATTGATGTGGAAGGGCCTCACTGTGGGTGGCACTATTCCCTAGAGGGGTGGTCCTGAACTGTCTAAAATGATAGCTGAACATAAGCCTGCCTGCCAGCCAGCCAGCAAACAGCATCCTCCTCCTCCGTTCCTGCCATGCTTCCTTGGCTGTGAAGTTAGATCCTCAGTAAGAGGTGGTGCTGTGTGGAATAGCAAGCAGACCTGCCTTCCAGTCAGTCCCTCCCTTTACTTCCCTCAGTGACTGACTGTAACCTGAAACTGTAAGCCCAACAAACTCCTTCTCCTCCCTAAAGATGCTTTTGTTCATGGCAGTTTATCACAGCAACACCAGGACAGGCCCTACCTTTAGATGATCAATTCTTCCATATATGGAACCATTAGCAGTATGCATGGATTTAGCAGAAAGCCAGAGATTATGGCCTCAGAGGAAAAGACTGCTGTAGTGTAAAATGGACACCAGTATCAGGGGACAAAAATCTTTCTGGTTGTACTAGTTTGCTTCTCTACTGCTGTGAAAGATACCATGACCAAAAGCAACTTAAGGAGGAAATGAGTTATTTCGATATTTTACAGTTTAAAGTCCATTGCTAAGGGAAGGCAAGGCGGGAACCCAGAAGCAGGAACCCGGAACAGGAACTTAGAAGCAGGAACTGAAGAGGGACATGGAGGAGTGCTGCTTAGTAGATTGCTCTCTATGGCTGGATCAGTTTGCTTTCTCATATAATCCACAACCACCAGTAGACATTTTCTCAGCTGAGATTCCCTCTTCCCAAATGACCCCAGCTTGTGTCAGGTTGACAAAGAACTAACCAGCACACCAGGAAAAGAGGTACTAGAAGCTCTCAAACCCTAGCAAAGATGTCTTTTACTTTCCTTTGCTGGGAGACTAATCATCAGAGAGAGCCTTTATCAATTACATCAATCAAAGTCCCTATTGCTTTCTCCTGGTGCCAATATCCTAATTCAGAGGTGTTAGCCTCCAAAGCTACCTTGCTGGCTCCCTGAAAAGATGGCAGAATGGTATCTTGCTCCTGTGGGGTTATCATGAAAGCCTTTATGATTAACATTTTATAAATGTGTAGAATAGACTTAAAAATTGTCAGCCCTATTATCTAGCCATCGGCCTCATTCAAAGTTAACCCCATGCCCTGCTTTCTCCACCTACTACAAAAATAAGAGCTGTTTAAAGATCTATTTCCTCTTCCCGCCCCCATTATTATCACCTTAGCTCTAGCTGTCAAAATGTTACTGAAGAAAAGCATGCTATAATTCATTAGCAGCTTGGCAGGGATGCTGCTGGGAGCCAGTCACAAGGAAGCAAAGAATAATGCAGCATTGAGATTCATCATAAAGTTGCACCTCCCTTGTGCACCATGACCCAGACACCGACCCTTACTTGTGAAGGACATAAAGGTTTGAGTCTGCACATCACAGGAAAATAGCATGATGGATGCTGTTATTTTTAAGTGTTGAATTTTTCATTTCTCCCCTGCAAAAAGAGCGATACATTTTAGAAATGTTCTGATTTCTTATCCATAATCAGCAGAAAACAAAACATAATTTAGTTTACTTTGGGTAAATGGTGTTTGGACCAGAGTCCCAAAGTAGATGATGTGGCTAATGGGCAATCTCCTGCCTCTGAGGACTTTGACAAGTGCTTCAGAAGAGCTTTGCCTGGCATTTGGAAATGTCTCTTGAAACCATTAGGGACCTGCCTGTGTCCTGATGGGGAGTCAGGAAGGAGCCTTTTAGAGGAAACTAGGCGGCTCTGGAAGCCTGACAGTCTGGTGGCAGTGGTTTTAAAGGCAGAAAGCTAACTCTGCAAATGTGGCTAAATAATTTTAATTAAGGCCAGAGCGTCCTCATTAAAAGGAAATAGAACCTGAGTTCAGAAATCCAATATAAGTTGCTGTACCAAAATCGAAAGGGTGGAGGTCACTGGCTAAATATAGAACTGAAAGTATGGAGGATTTGAGGTGCTTTTTCTTACAGCTTGTCTCAAAAGAAAAGTCAAGGATCTAACTGGGAACACAAGGAGCAGTTTGCTAAGAAACAGTGAGTCTGGAACTTGGTTCAGATGCTGCACCAACTCCCACTATCCTTGACCTGGGAAGGAACTGTCCCTCTATTTCAGAGCCCTGGCATTAGTCCACTAAGTTCTTTTTGTGCTCTATGGCATTCACTCCTACTCCCAGACACTTAAAATCCTCCAAACACTTCCAGTTGCTCTTTCTGCTAAGAGTCAGACCACAGCCAAAGTCCGCAAAATTCCTGCCTAGCCCTCTGCATACATACCTCTAATCTCTTTGTCACTCCACTTTAGTTCCCTCGGCTCCTTTCTGTTCATGAACACAACCAATCTGTTCCTGCCTGGGGAACTTTGCATTAAAATCCTCTGTTTCTGGAATGATTGGGATTTTCTCGGAGCATGGCTAAGTCCTTCCCATTATTCAGTTCAAATATGCCCTGCTCATAGATTTCCTGAACATTTCTTGTCCCTCCAGATATTCTAATCAGTCTGCTGCTGTTGTTTTTGTCTTCCATCTCTGTCATCATTTTGTTTCGTTACTTACCTATTGTCCTTTCTTCATAATAGACTGTAAGTTTACTGAGAAGAGAGGCCATGCTTCGTCCACCACTAGATCCTTTATACCTATAACAGGGCTCAGTGGATATTTTGAAATGAATGAGTCTGTTAAGAGACTCATTGTTATAATTTTGAATTTTTTATTTATATGTATGTGTGCCTCCATGAGTGTATTTGCACCATGTCTGCTCATGGGCCTGCTGAGGCCAGAAATTGTCAGATCCCCTGGAAATGGAGCTCACAGACAATTGTGAGCTCCCTTGATATGGGTGCTGGGAATTGAACTTGGGACGTCTGGAAGAGTAACCAGTGTTCCTAACTACTGAGCCATCTCTCCAACTCTTGTCACAAATGATTTAAACTCTAGAAAAAAAAATGAAGATCTTGCAGCAATCAGATGAGCGCATTTGGGACTAAGCCAATTGGCCATGCTATAGAGAAAACTAGCATTTGCATCACAGCCATCCCTGAGACTCTAGCAGCATTGTTCTCCCAGCTGGCACTTAGAAGTACAGTGGACTGGGTATTCACTAGCTGGTGAATGAAACTGCTTTTCAGACCAGAACAGGAAAATGGCTTATTGAATACACCACAAAGGGACGACAGGCTGGAGAGTAGAGATCTAACCGGATGGATAAGATTCTGGGCTGCAGGGGTTTCCATTTGGGAAAGGTGCTTTTTATGGTTAACATAAGTTTCTTTGTGGGGTTTCCTGCCCATGTAATTCATGCCATGTGAAGGTGTACAGTCAAGATTGGCTGGTGTGTAGCACGAGACACTGTGCACATAGTTTCCAGTTGTACGAACTCTGCTATGCAAATAGGGGCCAGACAAATCAGGACCATGCAAATAAGAACAGTTCTGGTCAAAGTATGAGTCAGAGGGCAGAGGCGGCAGTTCTGCGGCATCAGATAATAGAATCCCACAGGCTAGTCGTTTTTAATTCCTGGACCGTGCCTGTGAAGTCCCAGTGGTCTGCCTTGACCCCACACTGAGATGGAGGTGAGTGGTAGGTGTCAAGGATTAGTGCCGATTTTGAGCAATGAAGAGGGACAGATGGAGTGGCTCTTAGGTCAGGCATATCTCAAGTCCATTGTGCTTGTCCTGTAGAGAATGTCCTAGCATCTCAAAAAAATATTTCTTCAGGCTCCTTTGTTACAAGTGGTACTTCCACAAGTATAGCTTTTGTTTTGTTTTGTTATTTGAGATGGGGTCTTACTATATAGCTCTGGCTGGCCTGGTACTTGCTATGCAGACGAGGATGATCTCAAATTCACAGAGATTCTTCTCTCTGCCTCCAAAGTTCTGGAATTAAAGGTGTGTGTGAAACCCAGCTGGGCTTTTGTTTGTTTGGTTGTTTTGTTTTGTTCTTTCTGTGGTTTGAATGAAAATGGCCCCAAGGCTCATAAGGAGTGGCACTATTGGGAGATGTGACCTTGTTGGAGTAGATGTGGTGTTACTGGAGGAAGGGTGTCACTGGGGGTGAGCTTTGAGGTCTCCTTTGCTCAAGCTACACCCAGTGAGACAGTTCACTTCCTGTTGCCTGCAGATTCAAATGTAGAACCCTCATGTCTGCCTGCACTCCACCATGCTTCCCATCATGATGACAATGGACTAAATTTCTGAAACTGTAGGCCAGCACCAATGAAATGTTTTCCTTTATAAGAGTTGCCATGGTCATGGTGTCTCTTCACAGCAATAAAACCCTAACTAAGACAGTTTTGTTTTTGACAAGTTATTAAGCCTTACAAACAATTAACATGAACAAATAATTAAAGAAAATGAATTTGAAAATTAGGTACGTGTCTACAGATTTGCTTAAGTCCAATACCTATTAATTCTTAGAGGCTTTTATAATACTAGAGGTATATATACATATAAAAGAGCCAGAGGTGATGACCATCATTATATAGAACTATATAGAAGCCTTTTGTGTATTAACTTAGCTTCTAAATATAAAACAAATTTAAAATCTTTTAGTTCAGTAAGGTGAATCTATAGCATTGACAATCAAAGTTTTAGAGTATTTATAGATTAAAGGAACAAAGATAATTACTACAAACAAATAATATTCAAGTATACTTAACATTTACAATGATAAAACACTTAGGGCAAAAAAATAGTATTTCAAATAACAAGATTGCCCAAGTGGTAGGGTTTTGATGTGAATATATTGAAAACAGCACTTATTGGACACTTTGTACGTAGTAAATTTTTATGACTTTACCTCTATAAACTTTGCACGTTATATCAAATTCAGATACATAGCTATACATATTTCTAGTTACAGATACACAGGGCATTCAGTGTACTAAAATAACTTGAAAATAGTCATTTACAAGCAGTCATTTAAAGGACTTTGACACAGATAAACTTTGTGAAAACGGATTCTCAAGCAGCCACTCATCCTTAATAAGTTAGTTGAAAGTCACACTAATAGAGAAAAACAGAAAAGGGGGGTTTATTCAATTTGGCCACATTGGAAAGAGTTTTGAGGAGCTCGGTGACTCCTCAAGCCCATGTGAGCCTCCAGCAGGAGAAATATATGTAAGTAGAGGCTGGAGTTTCTCACAGTTGAGTGGTCCAGGTCTAGCTGTGGTCCCTCACTGACTATAAGCCTTAGCTCCAGTCTCCCCTGCAAGGTCCCCTGACAAGTTACAAATCTCTTCCCAGAAACAATCCCTCCCTCTGGCTGGCTGGGCCAGGCTTCTAGCCCCTTTCTTCTCCCAACATGAAATTCCTGGGAAAATCCCGATTTCATGGGGTCTATTGTTTCATTAGTCTGATGGCCAAGTGAGGGACAGGGCATCTTTTACAATAGCCTCGTTTTTTTGTCAGGTCAGTTACAATCTGTTTCTGCCACATTGGAGGCAGGAACATTCTCACTGAGCTTCGGCAAGTGACAAAGACAGGAGGTAGAAACGGTCAGTTTTAGGGCAGGGACCCCAGATGAAATCCTCTCCTTGGTGAGAAGCTGCAAATGTCCTTGTTCCTGTCTGTGGTACTGTCCTTGCCACAGGCCGGCCATGCTGAAGGGAGTTCTCGCTTGTTCTCTCTTTCCCTAAATAAGAACCCTACCTGCAAACTTTATGTAGGATGTGACCAAAACTAGGAGGCACCTGAACACCTCCTGGGTGGGCTAACTGGACTGACCATCACTGCATACCTCACCCCAGTTCTGTCAAAAGTCCTAGAAAAGCCTCTGAACTAACAGCTTGTGTCCCCCATTTTCTGGGACCTATTCACACTATATAAAAGTGTTTCTCTCTCTCTTTCTCTCTCTCTCTCTCTCTCTCTCTCTCTCTCTCTCTCTCTCTCTCTCACACACACACACACACACACATACACACACATTTTTCTTTTGTTTCTTTCTCAGAAGCTCCCTAAAATAAAATTTCTTTGTATACTGTGTTATGGAATTCTTTGAATTCATGAGACAAGAACTGAAGCCACCTTCTCTGTGGCAGTTGCGTGTGGCCGTGAGCTCTTAGCAGCAGAACTGAGAAGTCTTTGTCACTTTCAAAGATCCCCACTTCTCCCCAATTTGTCCTATGCCACTAACGGTGGCTGAGAGCCCTTGGCCTTGCTCCTCATCTGCCTGCCTGTCTGTCTGTCTATTTGTCTTATTAAACATATGTTTAGGGGAGTCAGTCAGAGGCAAGCACATGCCTCAGAGATGGACTCATTATTTTTCCTGCTTCCTTATAAGTGTCTTTACTCCCAACCCCTCCTAGCTTTGTTCTGAGTTGAAACTTAGTTGGCTCACCCAGCTCCACCAAGATCCCCCAGGGGATTCCCTTGGTGGTAACTGCTTCTTCTCCTGGACTCCCAGGGACTTCAGCCTTCTATGACTAACTGTTATCCCAGGTCTCTGGCCTAGCAGGGCTTCATTCTGAGAAGAAGAAAAAAGTTAACAGAGATGTCCATACTTACCATGCTTTCCCCTATAGCAGCAGTTCTCAACCTGTGGGTCATGACCCCTTTGGGGTCCCATTTCAGATAGCCTGCATGTCAATGTCATGATTCATAACAGTAGCAAAATTACAGTTATGAAGTGGCAACAAAATAATTTTATGGTTGGGGGTCACCACAACATGAGGAACTGTATTAAAGGGTCATAGCATCAGGAAGGTTGAGAACCATGCTTTCTCTTTGGGACAGAGAGTTAAGAATGTCAGTGCTGTGGTCGAAAAACAGCCCCTAATTTATGGCCCTAACCAGCCTCCCCAAACTTAAAAAAGTTAAACAACAACAACAACAACAAAAACACCAAAAAAAAAACCAAACAAACAAAAACAGCTTTGCTCTAGGGACTTCTCAGAAAACTTATCAGGCAGGTCTCTGAAGAGGCTCCTCTGTCTTCGCCCCCCCACCTCCACTCACCATCCCTCTCGTGGAATTCAAGTCAGGGACCTGGAGCAGAAACCACAGAGGCATGCTGCTTACTGACTCAACTCCCAGACTTGGGTTCAGCTTTTTTTATACAGCGCAGAACTACCTGCTCAGGGATGGCACTTGACCCACAACAATCATCAATCAAGACCATTTCTCACAGACATAGCCACAGGCCAACCTGACCTGGGAAATCCTCCCCAGTTGAGACTTCCTCAGGTAACTCTGGACTACATCAAGTTGACAGCTGCTGCTCTATTGCCCTCCGTCTCTCCCTCCCACTTGAGTCCTCCGGCTCTTTCTCCCAGTGAGTTTGCTTCTGAAGGGAATTATGAGGCGCCTTCCTCTCCTGGACCGACAGCTCTTACTTTGGTATTGCTCTTACTTTGGTACTGGATGATCGTGATGGGGGAGGGTATATACAGGGGCACCTTTGTAGTCTATATTGTAAGTGCAGGAAGAATAAGAAGAGTGTGAGCACCATGGAGTCAAGACTGACCACCTGGCTGACCGGCTTTTGGAATGATTGACTGCCTTTGTTTCTATTTCCTATATAATCAGCTGAATAAAGATAGACCCTGGGCAGAATAGTAATGACAGAGAAAGCAGTTGCTTCCCTGCCTATTCTGCTCTGTGGGACTCAGGAAGCCTCAGGCCTAAACCCATCCATCATGCACCTTTCCATTCATCGTTGAGTCCACTGTTGCCCAGCTCTGACCAGTGTTCAAGTGCAATGACGGTTTGTATGTATCTCCAGTGTTGTTGGCTGTTTTTTCTTTCGCTCTTTGGGGGCCCGCCACCCAGCTCCCAAATAAATCACACATAGAGGCTTATTCTTACTTACGAATGCCTGGCTTTAGCTTGGCTTGTTTCTAGCCAGCTTTTCTTAACTTTACATTATCCCGTCTACCTTTGACCTCAGGGCTTTTTATCTTTTTCTATTCCTATATACCTTTTTTTTTTTTCCTTTTTACTCTGTGTCTGGCTGTGTAGTTGTATAGCTAGGTGGCTGGGTGGCTGGCCCCTGAAGTCCTCCTTCTTCTCTCGTTCCTCGATATCTCCTCCCAGATTTATCCCTCTAAATATTCTCTCTGCCTGCCAGCCCCACCTATCCTTTCTCCTGCCTTGCTATTGGCCATTCAGCTTTCTATTAGACCATCAGATGTTTTAGACAGGCACAGTAACACAGCTTAACAAAGTTAAACAAATGCAACATAAACAAAAGTAACACACCTTAAAATAATATCCCCAACACTCCAGTGTAGTCATGTGAAGTGGGGACTGAGGCACTACACCACACCTCTAGCTCAAAGAGAATCTGGGCCCCAGAGCAGGTGCTTTGGGTTCTGAGGCTAAAAAGGAATAATGTCTATAAAAGACTGTCAGTAGGTGACTAATACAGTGGTGAATTGATAGAATTGGGAAGATGGGAATAATCAAGAGGAAGAGAAATTTCTGGTGGGAGATATGAGGTGGCCCAAACTTGAGAGGTCATGTGATAGGAAAAGACTAGCGCTGGATAGGAGTAAAACTACCATGCCTTAGCTTAAGTTTCAACTGCTTGTCGAGGACCGGCCTGGCCTGACCCATTTTCTGCTTATGTAAATGTGCTTGCTACTGGGATCCCCTCTACCCCCACCTCCACTAGTGAGCATGCACACACACACACACACACACACACACACACACCCCTGAGGTCACTAGTCCCCACCCCCAACCATGGTACCTAGTCAGGTAGCCCCTCAAGTTCCCTTGTTGAGGAACTAGGAGTTAAACAGATTCTCTGATAGGCAGAGTATGTTTCTTCAACAGTCCAAGGGACTGTGGTCCTCAGATATTATATTTAACCAAACGAGATGTTATTTGGACTATTTCTCACTAATGATTCTCCTCTTGAGATTATCTATCAATTGGTAGATAGATAGATAGATAGATAGATAGATAGATAGATAGATAGATAGATAGATAGATAGATTAGATAGATAGATAGATAGATAGATGATAGATAGACAGACAGACAGATAGATAGATTAGATAGATGATAGATAGATAGATAGATATATAGATAGATAGGTAGATAGATGATAGACAGACAGACAGACAGCCCAGATAGAGGACAAGCCTCGGATTAATTCACACAGCAGTGTCTATCTGCAGCTGAGAAAAACAGGCCTAGCTCCTTAAATGCTGAAAACAAAAACAGAAACCACTTTTACCAGTCGTGGAGCACTGTTTCTTCTGAGGAGCACTTCCCACAGCTGTGATGTGTCCCTCTGCACCTAACCTCCATGTTCCCCAGTAGAATGTCCCTGAACAACCATGCACACACACACACACACACACACACCACACACCACACACCACACACCACATACACACATACACACACACCACACACACACACACACACATATCCAGGTTTGGCCCATAGTGTCCCCTCCCACTGAGCGTGACACCTGACACGCCGGCAGAGACATCTATGGCTGGGAGGACAGAGCACGGGGCAGTTACTTTAGCTGACTTCTCTTATACTTTCCTGCCCTTTGCTCCTCAGGCAGGAGTCTGGTGTAATAAACAGCTGGCTGCACCATTACACTTTGATCTGCTAAATAAAACTTACATCCCTCTAGATATAAAGAAGACGATTTCTCCTCAGGGTTCTAGTACACAGTCCGGCCAGCTGCACACTCATGCTTCACCTTACTAAACAGGACCTGTGTTAATCATAATACCAAAGAACTTTCCTCATTAACTTTGTCTCTTAATGTTCTCCACAGGCTGTAAGAGTCGACACAATGGTCGACTTTCCGAATTTAACACTGGCCAGTAAACACCATCTCGAGTTCTTGAGCCTTCTTCAGGATTCACATCTTGTAATGGACGTGTTCTCTAATTAAGGCAAAACTGCCCCAACTCTTTTCCTAACTGTGCTGTCAGTAGAGATTATAGCAGTACTAACAGGTTCACTCTCTGTGTTACAGGGGCTACCTCACATGCACACCATGCTCCACGGATCCACGCCATCACCACATGGTTCTTAGGTTCTGAATCTCCAAAATCCGTTAACTTACATCACGGCACCTTAGATAGACCCTCTTCTGAGACACTGACTGCTGCCCTCCATCACTCCTTTTGACACTCATAGAAGCTAGAGTGGTCACCCCCAAACTCCTAACCACAGTTAGGGTGACCTCTGAGAGAGGGGAATGAGGGACTAGGAGCTAGATAGACTCCCTGGTAGGCAGACAGATAGGGAGAGGGGCCATGACTCCATAATAGAGGCGGCAAACTTCCAAGAAAGCTGGATCTTTATCTGACCGGAGACGAAAGCCTGGCAGCTTGGTGGTTTGATGGGCTTTCTCTCCACCAGCAGGGTTCCTGTTGATGGACTGTCTAGACAAGTTCAAAACTGGATCAGGGTATGCTTACACAACAGTTGTGAGCCAATCAGCCATCCCATCTTCCTTCAAACTGACCAAACCTAAATTAAGGGAGGAAACCCTTCAGAGACCCTAGAGCAGTGTTTCTCAACCTTCCTAATGCTGTGACCCTTTAATACAGTTCCTCATGTTGTGATGACCCCAGCCATAAAATTATTTTTGTTGTTACTTCATAAATTGTAATTTGCTACTGTTATGAATGGTAATATAAATATCTGTGTTTTCTGATGGTCTTGGGTGACCCCTTGAGAGGGGTCGCGACCTACAGGTTGAGAACTGCTGCTTTAAAGAGACCCCAGCCCTCAAGCAGGGGCTCAGCTTGGGTTTTCTGAGTGCCTCCTTTGCTTTGCAGGGGTCTCTTTCTCTGTGTGTCTGCTGCATGCACGCTTCCTCAGCCCTAATTATAACAGGGCTACCCTAATACAAGGGCTACTTTATCAGCTGGTTCTGTCTGTCTGTCTATAGTGCTTGAGATTTTTCCCTGCTAGAATTTCCCCTTACATTTTAATTCTTTAACTGGCAGGTCAAACAAACCTGATCAAGACCCTTAGATGTTGTGCAGCTGATTTCATGTCAACTGACACAGGCTACAGTCATCTGAGAGGTGGGAACCTCAATTGAGAAAACGTCTCCACAGGATCCAGCTGTACATAGGCTGTAGTTTCGTAGTTATTGATGGGGGAGGCCCAGCCCATGGTGGGTGGTCCATCCCTGAGCTAGTGGTCCTGGGTTCTATAACAAAGCTGGCTGAGCAAGCCATGGGGAACGAGCCAGTAAGCAGCTCCCCTCCATGGCCTCTGCATCAGCTCCTGCCTCCAGGTTCTTGCCCTGTTTGAGTTCCTGTCCTGATTTCCTTCAAAAATGAACAGCAATATGGAAGTGTAAGCCAAATAAACCCTTTCCTCCCCAATGTGCTTTTTGATCATGGTGTTTCCTCACAGCAATAGAACCCCTAAGACCGTGCTGTACTATTTATAAACGCTCTGACACTCAGGGCTTTGGTAGGTTGTTTCCATGAGCCCACTGGTGTGAATAGACTCAATTCTCCCTCAGTCTCCAGTGACAGTTCTGGGAACAATGTTTCCTGTTTCCCGGTAACAGTCACTATTGTTAACACAGCAGATATTCAGGCTCCCATATTCACACTCACACCATCACAACGCTTGTTTGTGTGCATGAGGATGACTTCATTTTATATACTATGTAACATTTATGCAAACTTGTATCTGATGCCAATAAAAGCTCAATAATTACATGGCAATCTGCCAACTAGTTGTTTTGGAATGCAATTCTGGAGCAAGACAGTCTCCATTTTCATCAGATCAGTTTTGCCTGCTTACAAGAGTCGGTCACCACCAGACACCTAGACTCTTGGCATTGCCTCAGAAGAAGCCGGTAGGGAAGTTCACTGGAGTCCAGCAGCTTCTCCCAGCCACTTGTAGCAATTCTGCCTTAACTGGCCCTGGGTGACCTCAAGGAGTCTTGGGAGGGGCATAGGTGTGTGGAACAGGGAAGATTAATGGAGGGAGTTCTACCAATGGGAAAACCAACATCCAGGCTGGGTGAAGACTTTTCAGTGAAGCTTGTGGTCATCCATACTGCCACCACAAATCTTTACCCACGCTCTGTAAGTAAGCCTAGCACCCCCACTGATTGACTCAAAGTACTTTTAGTTTGTTGTTGGGACCCTAGGAGTAGGGGATCGTCCTTGTTTACATTGCCCCAGAGAAGGACTACTTTCTGGTGCATTTTCTCATTTGTTAGCCCCATATTGCTGTACAGAGACTCTGCTTAGGAAGGAAGGCAGCCTCTCTTGAGAGAAGAGGACATGTATTTTCTCCAACTTGTAGTGAAGCAAGCCGGTGCTTACACAAACTAATATGGCTCATTGCAAGCCCTGGTTTCTTCTTAGTTAATAAACCTAAGGCATTTTTCACTGGTACTGTGTTTACATCAAATGGCTGCCAACTGACCTCCCATAGGAGCTACGGGACAAGAGAGGATGGACTGTGCTGATGCCACCCTACAAATCCCGCAAAGAAAACTAACGGCACAGTACTTCATGTGGCCAGAAGAACTATCTACACTTCCCCTTCTAAGGCTTAAGAGTTATTGCAAAAGAGATTGCAAGGGGTGGGGTGAATGTAAGAGCCAGAAGATAGGGAGATTTGAAACTTTAGGACATGGAACAGGTGATCTCACAGCAACTATGGTTGCCTGTACTTGGCCTGTCAACGGACAGAGAGGAGTGCATGAGCCCTACCCTCTCCTCAATGAACTTCTGGCAAATGACAGATTCTAGGGGAATCATTTCCTTCAGCTGTGTACCAAATGTGAGCCCCCCAGCTTCCTAAGGGTTGTTCTAAACCTATGGTCACATGGGTTGTCTTGGGTAAAATCAGAGGGTCACAAAACTAAAACAAAGCAGGACAGTATGAATGTGGACAGGGCTCTGGGATAAAGTGAGTAGGAGGGAGATGAGAGTGTGGGGGTGAGAGTACACAGCGCTATATACACGCACGGAATTGTCAAAGAACAAATTTAAACAATGAAAAAAGAACTACTTCCCTGCTGTTGAATCTGCTGGATCTAGTCATTTACCTCCCTGTTCAACAGAAGTTGAAAAATCACCTGTGGTATTAATTTGAATAAAACCTTCCAACTTCAGATGTGATTCGAAAGCTATTTTTGCAAAGCAAAGTTGGAATCCTCAGCTTTTTGCTTTCAAATGACTAAAGTCATTCATCAGCTGTTCTCATAAATGCCAAGTTTACATTTTTTCTTTTTTCTAGATGAGATAAATATATAGAGGTTTGCAGAATTCCTCTAACTCCACAGTCATATATAAGACTAGGAAAACAGCCACTAGTCCTTTTCTTACTTTTTGATGTGATTTTCAATCATATCTCCCCTTAGAGAAGTCTCCATTCCTTTTATTTATTGTTCTGTCACTTTCAAAACTGCAATCAGCAAACATTTGTTTAGCTTCTGCTGCATGTTCAGCATATGCTGTGGGGTGCTGGCTGCAGATATCCAGTTTATTTAACCATCATTGAGTTCTGCCCTCAGAATCTTACACGCCATATAAAGGGAAATTGACTTTATAAAATGATGAGGGACTAGTGGATCCCTGAGTCTACAATTGTATGGAATGTCGACATCTCAGGCATTCCAGGATAGAAAGATACAGAACTTCAGGAGTCTAGAGGGCAAGAGGACTTAAAGATGCCTCTTCAGTAAAAGACAAGGACAGGCGACACATTTGAGACAAGGGACCACAGCTTGAAGATTGTGACTAGCCTGAGCTGACTTAGACAGACACTAAGGACCAGTGAAGGTTTGTTTACAAATTGAACAAAGTGTTTACAGATATTCCATTTCGCTTCAGTGAATGGAAGGAAATAGTGAGACTTGAGCCTAACCATGGATAGCAGAAGGTAAACACTTAGCAGAAGAACATAACCTCTCAGTGACAAAAATTGGCCTGTTCAGCCTTTGTCTTACTTTCCTGGCAGAATCCAGAAGCAAAGAATCCTAAAAGTATAGGCTCTGAGAGGAAAGGGGAAAGAGAATATTAATTCGCAGCAGTACCAATAGGGGAGCCATTCGGCAGTTTGATTATATACAATTAACAATTAACATCAGGATCCCAGGATCCCCAGGATAACATCATTTTCTCTTCTATAGCAGAAAAAAAGGATGTCTTTACAACCTCTCTAGATCACTTTTCTTTTGATGGTGTCTGGAGAAGGTAGGCACAGGAGAGTGGTGTAATATCTAATCAGAAAATAAAAGGCACCCTCCCCACGGAAGATGTGTGCTTCAGCACTGGACCTCTGAGTTGAAAAGAACCATTTAGAATAAGCATTACCATTGGTCCTTCTGAGGTCTGCCTTCCTTGCCTGCTGCCTCCTTCCCTCAACCCTCAGGGCTTTTGACCTATGGGCCGCCTCTCTAGGATTAGGGCAAGAACATGCTGTGGAAAGTCTCAGTTGTGGTTTGAATGGGAATGTCCCTCAGAGGGTCATACCTTTGAATACTCGGTCTCCAGTAGTGGCTCTTTATGGAGGATTAGGAGGTGTGGACTTGCTGAAAGAAGTATGTCACTGGGGTTCGGTTTTGCAGTTTCAAAAGGCTTGTGTCATTTTTTTTTTTTTTGTTAGCTCTCTCTGCCTCCTGCTTGTGGATCCAGATGTGAGCTCTCAGTTGATCCTGCTAGCATGCCCTTGCTCCGCCATCATGGACTCTGAAACCATAGGCCCAATGAAATGCTTTCTTTTATTAGTCATTTTGTTTTGTCACAGCAATAGAAAAGTAGTGAAGACAGAAACTGGTACCAGGTTATGGGTACTGCTGTGACAGACGTGACCACGTTTTTGGGAGGACTGTGAAAAGGTACTTTGGACTAGGAAAGTGTTTGAATGATGTAAGCAGAACTTAATGAGCCAGTTCATTCAGAGCTTGGAAGACAGTCATGCTGAGAGCTGTGTAGACTGAGGAGACCCAACTTAAGAGATTTCAGAAGGAACTAAATTAGCAATTGGGTTAGAGACCATTCTTGTGATATTTGTGCGAAGAAAGTAGCTGCTTTCTTTCCCTGTCCTAAAAATTTGCCTGAGGCCAAATTGAAAGCAATGGACTAATTTCTCTGGAGGAGATTTCAAGCAGCCTAAAAGTGACTCTGTTGCTTAGCTATAGTAATCACTGTTACACAGGAATACGAAGAAAAAGAGCTTCTATGCTCTTGTCTTTCTTTAAGGATGGACTGTGACCTGAGAATTTTAAGCCGGGATAAACCCTTTCCTCTCCGGGTTACTTATAGCCACGGTCTTTACCACAGCAGTGAAAAACCTAAGATAATCCCTTGAGAGGACCAAGCAGACACCATAACAGGCTTCTCAGTCTTCTCTCAGACATCAGGCCTCAATTTCAGTTTCCTGAGACTGAACCAGCAGTTTCTGAGAGAGCTATGAACAAAGGGCAATTAATCGCTTGTGCCCCTGACAACAGGACAAGGGAGATAAGATGTACCAAGCCTGGGCTGCTGAGCCAGCCCACACAGTCAGCATGTTCTAGGCCAGCCAGCCTCCACAGCAGCTCAAGGACAAAGCCTGGGACTTGTCCAGGCCTACCCCAAAATGGAAAGTTATAGCCTTAACCAGCCCCTGACTAGCCCTGGCCAATTAGAACATACTATAATATGATTGCCACTTGTTTAAGCCAATCATATCTAAGGTAACCTTACTACCCTAGGAACTCCCCTTGGCTGTGCTTAAAAGCAGCCTACATGTCCCTCTCTAGGTCTTCACCATTTTGTCTTTGTATGATGGCAGGCCCCAGCATGCTGGAATAAAAATGTTCTTGCTGATTGCATACGTGGATGGTGGTCTTTTGTGGGACTTCTCCAGGACCCTAACACCCCTATCGTATCTACTCCTGACCGTGGCATGCAACCATGTGGCCGAACCAAATCCAGGAATTCTCTATGCAGTCCAGGCTAGCCTTGAACTATGACCTTCCTGCCTCTAATTCTTGAGTATAACAGGTTTACAGGTGTGCACCACCGTGCTCAGTTAAGACCATAACTATTAACAAGCTTCTAGATAGGGAATGATTTATACAAGCCCTGCTATCCCTATTAATCAAATGCACCATGCCCTTGGGAACTGTGGCTTTGGGGAGAATCAACCTGAGACAACACCCAAGATGCAAGACAACCAAATGTCCCAGTTCTAGGTGACTGTCCTTAACTGTGGGGCTGAGTGCCACTAAGAGCAGAGGAGATCTCAAATGTGATGTAACAGAAACTGAGGAGACAGAAATGGAGAAGTGATTCCATTCTTCCATGTCTACAGCAGGGGTTATTCTCCAGATCATTACTTCAGGATTGCTTTCTACTAGCCATAATTGTAATTTTTAAAAAGGGATGCAGATGGTTTAAAAATAAACCCAAACTAAACAGTTTAAAAGGTTAGGCCAGTTATTGACGTTCAGAGTCCAGATCAGAATTCTACAGACTTGGTTTCAACCAGCTCTGCTCCTGGCCTAGCACTCTTGAACCTCTCAGTTACTGTTTCATTTGTAAAAAGGAAGCAATAACACTGCCTTCCTCACAGAACTGGTGATGTCTTAACCAGCTACATCATGCAAAGAGCTTAGCAGGGGTGTAGCTCAAACTCTTAATGATCTTGGCAAGGAGTCCCAGGCTGGTCCATAGTCAGGCTCTGATCAGGACCCCTGGGAAGCCACTTCTCCATCACTGTAACAAGATGCCCCATGGAAACCAGAAAGACATGTGTGGTCATGGTTTCCGCCTGTCATGATCTAGCAACTCAGCTCACGGTGGTGGAAGTATGTCAGTGAAGGCAGTCCATATCAGAACTGAGCAGGAAGCAGACAGCATGGCAGCAAACAGGAGCTAGGTTAACCTGCACAGACCTGCTCCTAGGAAGTCACTGCTGCCAGCCATATGCCATCTCCCCAGACAGTGCCACTAGCTGGGGAACAAGTCCTCACAGAGTGAGACTGTGGGAACACTTCTGGTCGACACCATAACACCAGGCATCCTTTCTCTAGGCTAGCAGCTGAGTCCCACACCGCATTCTTTGTGTGCCCCATTCGTGATGCCAGCACACGTATAATTAGGCAGATGACTCCCTGCTTAAGTCAGAAACGAAATGGGCAGTTACAGACAAGACAATGTGTGTGGGTCCTGGCAGTGGGAACAGAGGGAGCTGGCAGATTCTGAACAAAGTGAGAAGTTGATAGGATTTGGCAGTCCCTGAAGAGGGCTATTAAATGGGGCTTAGGTCACAGAATAATGCGCTGCCACGTAGACGAGACCTTGGAGTCAGAATGCAGAATGTCTGCTGGGAAGAAGCAAGTTCTAAAGTTAAGAAAGATGTTTGAACAGACCCAAACAAGGCAATACCAATAGCCGTGCGAACCTGGAAGGGGGAAGACTTTCTACAGTTATTTTATGGTGGACTCAGAGGGGCAAACGCATGCTGTGTGCTTTCATGCTTATTTGGTGCTTTGAGCAGGATGGAACTAGCACCCGGCTCTCCTATCATGTATGTCTCTGGCAATCTTTCTGTAAAGAAGGACTGAACTAGGCTCCAGGACCTCTGAACTTGAGTCCGAGTCACATGATTTCTACCAGCTCCCTGCTTTGGGAAAGTGCCCCACACTCATCCTGCTGTCTTCGAGGTTCCTCATGTAACAGAACGACAACGCTGTTGTGGAGTGGCCAAAGGGAGGTGACAGGGATCCTCCTAACCCTACTCCAGTTTCTAGAGAAACAGATGAACTTACTTCTTCAGGAAGCCTCTTTGCTCCAATCAGATTGCAAGTTTGAGAACTGTCTAATGTTAATGTGTATCATTTATTTTTAAATTTGCCTCTGCCTATGATGGAATCCTGAGTTCTGATTTTGTAATCTGGAGTTTGACTACTCAGAGATTTAAAAATTGTGGGAGTTCAGGAAAGATTAACTTGGCCCCGATATATATATATATGTGTGTGTGTGTGTGTGTATTTCTTATATAGGACTATAAAGTAGAGCTAAGTGCTGGGTATGGTGGCCTATATCAGAAATCCTAGCACTTATTAGATAGAGGCAGGGGATCAGGAGTTCAAGGTCATCCTTAGTTACAAAGCTAGTTCAAGGGCAGCATGAGTTACACAAGCCTTGTCTCAAAGCAAACAAACAATAGAGCTTCAGTGCCCAGTGTGTTGTGCTCAGTAAATGTAAGCTATTATTAGTCCGTTTTTGATTGACTGAACTAATTGGTGTCATAGCTAGCTCACATTTTCTTCAAGAAACAGTGACCTTAGCTAATAATGAATCATATGTGTACTTGGAAGTCGATAAGGGAGCACCTATGTGTTCTCACCACAGCACACGGAAGGGACATGGATATTATCTCAACAACACATGCATTTCAGACACCACATTACACTGCGGATGAGGGGACTTGGATCTTGGATTTATCTTCTGCTCATTCCATCACATTTATTCTGCTTTCCTAGCGTTCACTGTAAGTCTTAGATTTAGGGCGATCACTCCTTGATTCATTATTTGTTCTAGTTTGTTGGTAATGTGTTTAAAGTGATTACTTTTCCTATGAATCTGGTTTTAGCCAACTTATGTGTAATTTGATTACAGTCGAGATATTCTGAAAATTGTTTCAATTCTGAAAGGAGTGTCAAGTCAGGTGTGGTGGTGCAGGCCTGTAATCCCAGCACTCATAGATAGATGGTCAGACTTTGAACAGCCTAGACCCTGTCTAAAAGAAAATTCAGAAATCTCAAAATTCCCAAAGGCAGACTCCTGTCCTTTTTGGTCTGGTTATTAGTTACTGGATATGCTCACCTCCAAGTATGCGAAGGATTGACTTAGCACCAGACAAGTTCAGCTTCAAGAAAATGCTTCAGAAAAAATAAAAGGAGGTCTCTGGAGAATTATTGGTAAGATTTCCCCCCTCTTCACCTATGTCTGTTTCCACTTGTTTCCAGACACTTGTTGTACTTAATACTCACACTGCTGGAAAACAAATACTGTCCTGCCCCCAATCAAATATAATGCTTCACACGCTTTCAGTTTCCGGACTTACATACACCTGATTAAAATGTTCTTTGAAATCTTCTTGAGTAACTAGGGTAGTTTCTGTTGACTGAACCCTGGTTCATCACCAATGCATGGGGCAGGGTCTAGAGCAGCTGTAGACATCTAGTTCCTCCAGCTGGACACCTAGATGAAAATGGTATGGCCATCTTCAATCCCTACCCTGTGCCTCATTCCAGGCTGCAGGTGTGGGAAGAGCGAGGAGCAAGCATTGAGGGTCGAGACAGGACTAGGAGGGCCCCTTGGATTTCTGTTCTCATTCTCAGAATGCATGGCTAGCCGAGCAGTCAATGCCCAGCTACGATCTGGTGTGCAGTAGATACTGGTGTATAGCGAGGAGTTTCTGCTACAGTGTTGTTCTGTCACGTGCATTCTAGTTACAGGTGAATGCACTGTAACTTGGTGCAATGTCTGATATTGAACTACAAATTGCGTTGGTTAGGAGGCTGCCATTTTCCTTTTATCTTGAGCCTTCTGCCTCAGATACTTTCCTGGTAATGGAAAATTTCCAATAATAGTCTTTTCTTTGTATTGAAACTTTACTCATTTACCATGAAGCATGATCATATCTACCCCTTCCCCGCTTCAATTTATCCAGTCTCCCAACAAAGCTCCCTCTATAATTGACGTCTTTTTGTTTTTGATAACCCACTAAATCCAGTTAGTGCTGCTCATGAGTATGGGGCCCTCCACAGGAGCATGGGAACTCTACCATTCAAACTCTACCATTCAAGAACTCTGCCATTCTCCCTCCCCAGCCACTAGCTCCTCAGGAAGGATGAGGCCTGGAGAGCACCTCCCGTCAATTCCAGAATTTTGCCTGGATTGATCTTTCGCGAGTCCTGTGGAGAAGGTTGCTACTGTAAGTTGATGAGCACAGTGGCCATGTCAAGTCCAGAAGACTGTATTTCACAGCACTTCTCCTAAGTCTTGTAGTACTCTTCTCATCTCCTACCGAGACATTCTCTGAGCTTCGGTAGTAGTGTGCATGCAGGTGTGTGTTGGGGAGGATATAACGGTGTCCCAACTTAGGAATGAGCACTCAGTCTCTTCCTTCAGCACCATGATGAGCTCTGCATTAACTGCAGAAGAAGCTTCCCTGGCTCAGGTGGGAGTAGTGAGCGTCTGTGGGTGTAAACATGAATCCTCACAAGGTGCCTGGTTTTGCCTTTTCTGTTGCTGTGTGTCTTTGTTACCTTTCTACCGCTGTGGTAAACACGATGACCAAAAGCAACTGGGGAGGAAAGGGTTATCTCCTCTTACAGCTTGTAGTTGTCATCCAAGAGCAGGAAGATGGAGGCAGCAATGAAAGCAGAAGCTGTGGAGAGTGCTGCTTAATAGCTGGCTCCTCAAGGCTTGCTAAGCCTGCTTTCTTATACACACCAGGACCACCAGTCCAGTATGGTATCACCTACAATGGCCTGGCCCTCCCACATCAATCAGTAACCAAGAAAATGCACCACAAGCTTGCTCACAGGCCAATCTGGGAGGGCCACATTTCCTCAGTTGTGGTTCCTTCTTTCCAAATGACTCCAGTTTGTATCAAGTTGACATAAAACTAGTAGCACATCATGATAAACATCACGATCAAACACAATTTGGGGAAGGAAAGGATGTTTTAGGTTATAGGTGACAATCCATCATCAAAGGAAGAAGAACAGGAGCTTAGGGAAGAAGAACAGGAGTTTAGGGCAGGAGCCTGGGGGCAAGAGTTGAAGCAAAGACATGGAGGAAAGTTTTTTAATGGCTTACCCAGCTACCTTCCTTATACAGTCCAGTCCTACCTGCCCAGGGATGACAGCACCCACAGGGAGTCAGCCCTCCAACCTTAATCAAAACCACGACAATGCCCCGTAGATATGTACATCCACAAGCTAATCTCATAGAGGCAACTTTGTGGTGGTATTGTGTTCCCCAAAATATTGTGTATCTTAATAAACTTATCTGGGGTCAGAGACAGAACAGCCACAATATTAAACAGAAGTTAGGCAGTGGTAGCACACGCCTTTAATCCTAGCATTCCAGAGACAGAAATCCCTCTGGATCTCTGTGAGTTCAAGGCCACATTGGAAATGGCCAGGCATGGTGACTCACACCTTTAATCCCAGGGAGTGGTGGTAGAAAGCAGAAAGGTATATAAAGCGTGAGGACCAGAAACTAGAAGCATTTGGCCTGGAGAAGCATTTGGCCTGGAGAAGCATTTGGCCTGGTTAAGCATGTGGCTGGTTAAGATTTCAGGCTTCTAGCAGCAGTTCAGCTGAGACTCATTCTGGATGAAGACTCAGAGGCCTCCAGTCTGAGGAAATAAGACCAGCTGAGGATCCAGCGAGGTGAGATAGCTGTGGCTTGTTCTGGTTCTCTGACCTTCCAGTGTTCACCCCAATACCCGGCTCAGGTTTGATTTTATTAATAAGAACTTTTAAGATTCTGCTACACAACTTCTCAGTAGAAATTCCCTCTGTAGGTCTAGGTTTGTGTCAAGTCAACAAAAACTGTGACAGAAGGCAATTTGATAGCATGACCATTTAGCAAAAAAGCAGGTTCTACTCTAGGGCCCAGGACCTCCCCTACCAAGGGCTTCTGACCAGGATTACAGTAGCAGACTTGAATCCTTCTTGTGGAATCCAATCAGAATGCAGTCAGTTAATCCATAACAGTCATGTTACCAGCAGGCCACCTTACCTGGTTAAGTTGGTATGATAATGGAGGGTTCAGTGCTGGAAGACCACTGATGTCTTTTCTTCAGCAACCTGCATAGCACTTTATGGCACTATGGAAGCTAGCCAGCAGGGAGGCCTGGACAGTTCGAGATTGGTTTCTCTTGGCCTTTAACCAGTGTGTGATGCTTTTAGCACTGGGATCTTACCATACAGCTGTGGTGGGTGACCAAGGATAATGGCAATATCCTGTATTATTCTGGGGACTTGCGAGGTCTCTCTGACCAGTAACTATGTATAGAGACCAGGCATTTCACTGTGATACACATTTAATAATCCAAGTCTGGGAACAACAGGATTGTTCACTCTACTTAAAATTTGTTATTTTGTTTTGTTGAGACAGGGTCTCTATGTAGTCCTAGCTGTTCTGGAGCTCGTTATGTAGACCAGGATGTAGACCAACAGAGATCCTCCTGCCTCTACTTCCCAAGTGCCTGGTTTAGTATACTAACCAGTGGGTTCCATAACTTTTTCATGTGTCCTTAGTTTCATTTAACTCACCCATGACTTCTCCCCATCACCCCACCTCCACCCCTACTCAATCCTTTAAACTCACCTATGACTTCTCCCCATCACCCCAACTCCACCCCTACTCAACCTTTAAACCCCAGAGTTCACTTCGCTGTCACATCACACTGTAGTCCATTAGGCCTCTAATTATGTTTTTTAATTGGGTTGTGAGACAGTGAGTTTCCACATGGCTTTCATACGTCCATAGTGTGCCCTCTCATGCTCATTTCTAATTCTCTGGCTTCCACTTGTGCTCCAAATCAAACAGACAAAATGATAATACTTAAAAACATTTTACACGGTAAACTTTTTTTTCTTACCAGATAAAATTAGACAATAAAATGAAGTGATTATTGGTGTCTTGTGAGAGACCAAGCACAGAAATCCCTGCTCAGCCCCCACTGAGCTGCCAGAAGCGCTAGGAATTTTGGTTCAGTATGTTAGTTACCTCACTTAATAGTTTGAAGTTTGTCTTTCATCTTTTCATCTGCTTCTATGACAACCTCATTTTTGCTTAGTGTTCTTATTATATTCCAATATACATTCCAATGGACTCATGGCCATACATAGTTCACAAGTGTTCTCTTTTCTCAATTACTATAGCCTCTACCCTGGTTCTCTTGTTGATTGAATTTAACCAAGTATTTTCAAGAAAGGCCCTTGATTATGTTATGATTCCTAAGTCCTCATGTATTTAAGTTTTTAATTTTGACTTTTAGGATCCCTCCCCCAAAGACAAAAAGGGTTTTTTTGTTGTTGTTGTTGTTGTCTGTCTTTACAATGGATTTAATAAAAAACTTTGCATTACACTGCATGTCTTAGTTAGGGTTTTATTGCTGTGAAGAGACACCATGACCGTGGCAACCTTTATAAAGCAAAACATTCAATTGGGGCTGGCTTAGAGTCCAGAGGTTTAGTCTATTGTCATCAGTGGCAGGAGAAGCATGGCTGCACACAGGCAGACATGGTGCTGGAGTAATAGCTGAGAGTTCTACATCTTGATTCACAGGCAACAGGAAGTGAACTGTCTCACTGGGTGTGGCTTGAGCATATATGAGACCTCAAAGCCTGCCTCCATAGTGACACATTTCCTCCAACAAGGCCATACCTACTCCAACAAACCCATACCTCCTAGTAGTGCCACTCCCAGTGGGCCATGCTTTGGGTATGTTTTTCTCAGACCAGTACCCCCCCCCCCCCCGCCTTATCTTAATAGAATTTATCAATCCTTATCAAGTCGTTAGACCCAGGTAGAACACAAGCTCCACAGAGAGCTGATCTGTCTTCATCTCCATGAAGAAGTGTCTGTTAGATGCTCAGCAAGCTGACTCAGTTCATGTGGTGTTTCAGCAATTCAGTTGGAGCTGTGACCTTCTGAACCTCATTCCACACTGTCCTTTCCTAGCCGCTACCAGCCCAGCCCCTTCAGCTCAGCCATGAATGTTCAGGAGAATGCAGCCCTCAGGAAGAAAGAGTCTAAAATGGTGGCGTGATGCTACTGAAGACCAGGCATGGGTGACTCTGATCTACTCCTTCAAAGAGGTGCCTTTCCCCCAAAGCCAAGGTATAGAAGTGTGTGTGGGAGTTTAGGCTACTGCCACCTCTCTGCCCTGTCCTGAATGGGGGATGTGTGTGCCTCTCATGTGATGGGCCAGGAGATAGACCTAGATGCTTTACATTCTATTACTGAGAGAGATGAAAGTTTCTAGGAATTAAGTCCAGTTTCACATGGGATAGACAAAAATGGAGATCACAAAAACCTCTTAGTAGAGATTTGCAGCGGAAGTTAATCTTGGAACTGCTCAGACTACACTCTGTTGGAATATGCTAAGGACAAGCAAGGGCAGTTCGTGGAGAGTCAGCATCCTGTTAGTTCTACAGCATCCAACCCCAGGACCACCTGGAGTGAAACTAATAGTGAGGCTCCATCAAGTAAGAAAAAGACAAAATAAAAACCTTAGAGCACAGAAATGTACGAGTGAAGATGAAACGTACGCAAGGGGACTTTCCTGAAATGAGAACTGGGTTAGTGTCAGGAAGTTAACAGAACTGGGTCTAGAGATGGAGGACAGCAGCTGGAAACCGAGCCCCCTGGACTACAGAGCAAGCCAGCCTCAGCATCCTTCATAGCTGATCTTTTCTGGTATTGAGGTGGCTTTTTTATAAGATACATTTCTTCTGTTTCTTTAAAAAAAAAAAAAAAAAGAAGTCAGTGAGGAGTTCCCAAAGGGCTCTGATTCTATCCTGCCATTTCCACAAACTTGCCTTCAAAAAGGGCAAGTTAACTTTTCAGAATACTTTATGAATCTTGTTGGGCTTTGTAACTGGGCAAAGGAAGGATAATAACGTGCTAACAGAAATGGTCTTATTCTGACGTATGTAGAGATTTTTAAGGGAGTGTGAAGTCCCTCTCAAACCGTCACCCAGGTAGAGAAAAATGCTGAGCCAGCAGTTACTCCAAAGTGTGACCCATTAACAGGCTTCTCATCTAGACAGGCTCATCTCTTTTTGTTTAATAACTGAAGCATAAATTGCTTCAAGTAAACTGCAATACTGACATTTGAGCTTTCTAGGATTCCTCTAGAAGTTTCCCTAGTTTTTCAACAGTTTATTAAACTGATATCCATTTTAAACAGAAACCAGCACCAGTAGAAAAATGAAATGGCAGCTCATGGGTATGGCACTTTTCCAGCATGAACAAATTCCTAGGTCTGTTCCCAACCCAAGTGAGTAGGGGAAAACCCATAGAAAGCCTATTTTAAAGTCCACACTGCCACTGAGGAACAAGCTACATTTTCTTCCACTAGCTAGGAGAAGAGGGGCAACTTCTGGGAAAATAGGAGTGAAGGGTGTATCTATAAGGGTGACCATGTATTACTACTGAAAAGCCAAAGTTTAGTTTGTCAAAGAACATTTTATACTGTATGCTATACTCATGGAAACAGGATCTATGCCCTTGACTAAGCAAAGTGAATGCAGAACCAACAGTTTCAAATAACATTACAGGAAAAAAATAAACAAATGAGGGTAGGAGAGATTGTGTAGTCATCAAATGCAACCACATCCTATCATAAGCCTTACCCTTGCAGGAAACAAAACACAGGTGGGAGGTACCAGCTCCCAGACTGTCTACCGTAGACATAACACCTTTGGAGGGATCATGGTCATCCCTGCCCCTCATCTCTTCCCCTCTCAGATGAAATGTCAAAATGACCACTCTCAGTAGTTTCCCTTTGCTTGGGCAGCAAAACTGTGGTAGTCACGGGGGCAGAAGTCCAGTTCATTCTGAGCCACATGTCCTTGAGTTGTACCTGTTCAAAGAATCACGTATTTGGGGCCCATAGGGCTGGGCTGTCTAGAAAGGGCTCTTTTCTAATCCAAGGGCTGGCAGTGGTCTTGCTGGGGCATATGATGGGCTGGTGGAACATGTGCTGGGAGAAGAGCTTTCACTACATTTTCCATTCTTCCTTCCTGATGCTGACGCCACACTCATCCGAGTCTCCGAATGCATTAGACCTTTTCATCATGTACCCATGGACCTGTTCAGCTTCAGGAAGGCCAGAATATGAGGGCCACAAATTCCTGCAGCTCTTTTGTCTTTTTGCTGCTTTCCTAAGTTTATGTGGTGCCTGTCCCCTTGTGCAAAGGCTGCTGCTGCTGCTTTTTTATGGATCTGGTCTCTCTCATTTCTCAGTCACACATTTAGTTTCTGAGACAGGGCTCTAACAATCTGGCTGTGTGCTACTATGCTGCTTCCAGCCTCTCCGCTGCTAGGGCTGTTTCCACACGGTGCCGCCTCTTAGACTTTTATGTGGCATCTATTTAATATTCGTGTTTACGAAGGGCTTAGCAGTGCACCCAAATATAGTCTTTAGGATTTGGGTGAAAAGTTGAATGTATTCAGATATTCAACAAATGTTTATTCGTACCCATAAAGCATTGCAAGCTTATCGAAGATGACATCAAGATGATCTCATATTTTGATTTTTAAAAGCTGAAATATCATTTTTAAGCCTTAAATAAAACGGAAGGAAGTCTGGAGAACATCATACTTCTAACAATGCTCTGGAAATGCAATTGGATTTGATATGCAGTCAGGAGTTTCCAACAGACGTTGATTGTACAATAAACTTAACACAGAGAATCTGCCAGTGTGACAGAGCAGCTTTAAATCAGGTTTAGAGCTTGTCATGCCTGAATACACATGCTAATATTTCAGTCAGCCTCTAGTGCAGCTGTTAAAACATGTGGGCTCTGTAGATCAAATGGGACTTCTAAATTTCATGAGTTCTGAGTTCTGATTCTTAGGATTATTTTGCTTTTCTAATTAGAAAGCAGACATCACTTCTGATAGAGGAACATCAAGATTTATTGATCATCCAAAAATATCTTGCAGAACAATAAATTTTGCATTTCATAATTTAAAAAGTTGATACATAGTTGCCGATTTTGAACACTTTCAAGAGCAGAAGAAAATGTCAAAACTTTGCATATGTAACAGGAAGCTGACTGCTCATTCAGAAAACAGATTTGCAAGTGATGTCTATTTCAACTAAGACAGCAGTTTTCTTGCAACTTTGCTCAGCTAATCAAAAAATTTAATTCTTAAGGATACACATGTTTACTTTCTTCTTAATTTTTAACAAGTATTAAATATTTCAAGGGTTATTCCTCTCTGTCATTCTTTAATTTCTCCTCCCTACCCATCAGCCATCAGAACTTACTGTCTCCATGGGCTTCATGACTATGTTTTTCTGCCTTAAGTTTTGTAAGTGACTTCCTTAGGACCATCTTCTCATAACTTCTCTTCACACACTGAATCAGGTAATCGATTGCTCTTCTTTGTCTAGTTTGCAAGGCTGGGTTGTATCATTATTACCAGCTTTGCTGACTGACACACACAGTGTCCCATACATGGTCTAGGAGCCAGCCATACCTTGATCTGGTTGGAGCTGTGTTGGGCTGCCTTTCTTCAGGTGTTCACACATCAGTTGACTTGGTATCAATTGACTTGTAACCTGGAAAAACCACTTGTCCCTTCTTAATCTTTCAGATTCTAACTTGGGCTACATATTTTATGTAACAAATCTGACTTCTTAGGTGAAACTCAGTAAGATTGGTCAGAAAAATGATGCTTGCTGGATGGGATCAGAGCCCAAGCAAGTGGGCCACATTGTGACATCAAGGAAGGAAATACATTGGTAAGATTTAAATATTTAATCTACTTGCTTAGGTAAATTTGGCAGCAAATTTGATGTCCAAATCAATTAAATGAAAACATTCGGGATTATTAAGTATTGTGAACTTGAATAAAGAATGTTTCCAGATACATTTGTTAGTTCAGAAACAGAATGCTTTGACTTTCAACATTGCTTTTACAAGATCAATAGTCTTAAACTACTTAAATTTTTTATATTATTATTTGTAATTATGTGTAGGTGTGTGTGTCTGCATGTGGTATGTGCATGTGAGTGCAGTTAACACACTTCTGTAATCCTATATTTAACAGAAGCTCAGAAAATGTTTGATACATTATATCTTAGTCCAATCCTTACATTTAACACAATACCAAACCATAGCCATGTTTACAAGATAAAAACTAAGAGTTTTGTACAGCATTATTAGTAATGCAGCTTCTGAAGTTAAGCATCAGGGGTTAACTTTGCTTTTTTTGATCTGCATTGCACATCTTGCTCTTTTAGTACGACAGGGGCACAACCTTGACCATCCTCACAATACCCTGTAAGTCCCAGTAAAGCATCACCAATTGGCAAGTTTGTTTTAATAGCCGGAAGGTGAAAAATTCAGTCTAAAGAAGCAGAATTTTGATGAAATATTTGATCACAAAACATGCAGTAGTGAATTTTCAATTCACAAGTTATTTCTGTGGTTCGGTGAAGATTGTAGCAGCTGGCACAAACCATGGAAACTGGGGGTCACTTGATTCCAATCACTGCTCACCACTCAGCTGCCGCTGTCATGCAAAGGTCGAATAACGGCAAACGGAACACAACATCCACCTCACTAACACATCGGTTCACCCACTATTGGCTGCCTGGATTAGCTTCACCACAAAAGGTACAGCTGGAAGGCTGTCACCTACGCTTCCACACCCCCTCACTAGCTAACCAGACACGAGTCCCCATTGCTTGGCTTGACTTCTCCTTCCAGCAGCAAGTTCATCACAACCTTCGTCAGATAGCTGCAGGTTCCCCGTGTTCCCAGTGGGGGCGTGTTGTAGAAGGAGGTCATATCATCCTACAGAGGAAGAGAGCAAACAAGTCCTTAGAACTGACAGGTGAAATCAGCAGCTGCCTAAGAGGGAAATAAATTTGCAGAAAGATTTCCTCATGGAAATTATGAGCTTCCCAAACTTCGCTTTCATTTTCCCGAGGCATCTTCTCAGCATATAAAACAAAAGCAGACATTTTTAGCAGCCTTCTCTTTGCTAGTAATTTTTATTTACTTAGGGAACCCTTTCACAGATGAGCATACAATATTAAACAGAGAGCCAGAAGGGACTACATTAGACAGTACACAGCCCCAGTGATGCCCGTTCTACACTCCCATCTTCCTCTGAATTTATTTTACAGCCTTCTGCAATCAGTGGATCCTCCCTGGCAAAACACATTTTAATTGTCAGCCATATAAAAAAAATTATCTCATTTTGGATTTCTTTTTCTTCTTTTGTCAGAACTTCATCGCTCAATCGACTAGTAATTAGCTAAAAAGTAATATTAATTCCTCAAGTAAGTCTGACTGCCTCTCAAGCTTTCTAATTTTGTAGTCTGTAAATCTGTTTGGGGGATGAAATGATAAGATCAGAGACCATTTCAACAGCCGAGACAATGAAACCCTCTGCAGAACACTGTCCTCTCCACTTACTTGTTTTTCTGTTTCTTTTAGCCGACTCTCATCTTTTTGGAACTCATGAAATGCTTCTTTGACCAGTCTGTCTAGATCCACTTTGTCTTGGAATTCTAGTTCAGGGTTTCTTTCCAGCACAATGGACACGACCATTAGTAACTAGAAGAGACAGATGTGGAAAGCCACTGACATGAACCACGGGCGACACAGTCTGCACAGGGTTTCATCACTGGATCTGATGGGCAGTGCTCTGTATATTAAGAAGCACCTATGGATAGAATTCTAACTGAAAACTGGCAGCACGTGTTCTATTTGGAACATGCATGTTTATCACAGTATCCCTGTGGTCACAGGGAGATTGTTTTAGTCATTGCTAGTTTTTTGAAGATGGCATTTTGGGGATGGAGAGAAAGCTCAGTTGGTCAAGAGCTTGCCTTCATCAACCTATTTGGCTGCACTATAATTTATCCCCAAAAGTAATAATGCACATTTTAAGAGTTTATTTTTGATTAAGTGTGTGTGTGTGTGTGTGTGTGAATGTGAGTGCATGTGAGTGGAGTGCCCACAGAGGCCAGAAGAGAAGAGGGCACTGGATCCCCTGGAGCTGGAGTTATAGGCAATTATGAGCTACTTGAAGTGGATGCTGGAGGCCAAACCTGGGTCCTCTGGAAAAGCAGCAAGTGCTCTTAACCACTGAGCCATCTTTCCAAGCCCCTATAATGCTCATTTTATTATTAGTTTTCAATTTTCGGTTTTTTTGAGAGAGGGTCTCTTTACATAGCCCTGGCTATCCTGGAACTCACTGTGTAGACCAGGCTAGCCTGGAAGTCACAGAGATCCACCTGCCTCTGCCTCCCAAGTGCTAGGATAAAAGGTCTGAGCCACCACAACTGCCTTATAATGCCTAGTTTAGACAACAAAGGCCCATATACAGACTGTAGCCATGTTTGTGGTAATCGGTAAGGGCCTTCTGATGAACCTTATGCTTTGTACACTAACCAGGAAACAGACTTCCTAGTTCTAAATTTAGGAATCTTACTGGGTGTATCTTATCTAAATGCTGCAAGGCAGAACCTGAAGACACTACAGTAAAATCCAGGGGTCACATTGTGGCAGACCTATGGGTGGGGCAGGCTTTAGACAGAGAATATGGACTTGTGCTGCAGTTCTAAGGGAAATTTCTTCAGCCAGGGGAAAGGTTCCAAGGTCATCACAGGTCAACAAGAAAAAGCTCTAAGTCCACAATCTACCCTGGACACTGGACATGAAAAGCTAAGGACACTGCACAATGAGAGTATCCTTCCAACCCTGCCTTTCTGGACCCCCATCTCTGCATCACTCCTCCTACCTGCTCTCTGAATGACTGGAAAATCCTATTCCATATCCCCAGCCTTCAGAAAGGAGACTGAAGTCACTCAGGTTTGACAGCAGCTCCAGAAGTAATGGGCTAAGCAGGGACCAAATCTACTTTAATATTTACTGATTGCTTCTATGTCAATGAGACATATGACTTACTTGCAAGAATATAACATGATAGAGACACTGCCCGAGAAAGAGGCAGTGGGAGGATTGGCCATATAATCAATTCTCCATTCCAGGAACTCATTGTACAGTGTTTTATGGTGACAGAGGGCAAGTGTGTGGATGCGTGTGCACAGCTGCATGTACTTCAGCACTCTACACAATGTCTTCTCTTCATAGGCCAATGTTTGGAAAGATGGCCTTCAAAACACTAGCAGCAATGATCTCTTGCTCTCCATAATTCTCTGAATTGTTGCAACATTCTACAATAGTAGTGTATTATTCCTATACGTAGGAAAAACTAAAAATTAAATGGAAAGAAATGATCTCTCCCTCTGCTGTTATGGCACTGCTGATGCGCTGGCTGCAGGGGATGAGTGCAGCTGGGTGAGGGGTCACTTTGGTTTTTCCACCTAAGGGAGTTTAAGGTACTTGAACCATAGGACACGGTACTTGATTCAGGTCAAGGATGACTGTCTTCTTGATGACTCTTTTGGAGGAGCTGACAGGTGATGGACAGAGTTCTTGGTGTCAGGGGGAGAGGGTAGTTTTCCTACGTTAGTCTTTAGCGAGCAGACAGAAAGTAAGCCTTCAATGATCTACATTTTTTTTTTTAAATACAAACCTCTACAATGATCTGTCTGTACTTTGGCTGGTCAATGTTTCCCAACATGTCTTCAACAAGGAGAGAAAAATTCATCTCATACATAGTCATATCGGACAAGGTTGGTTGCTGAAAAAGAAAAAAACTTTCACATTAACATGCTGAATGTTATCCTCTGTGTATCATTTAATAGAGGAATTTCATTTTCTAATCAATAATCTTTCCAGTTTCTATAAAACCAGAGAGAGTATTTTCACCCCTGTGACTAAATTTTATATATGTCAAACTACTGAAGCCAGCCATCTGACTATTGTGATA
Organism: Peromyscus nudipes; assembly: GCA_902168325.1. Lineage (NCBI taxonomy): Eukaryota > Metazoa > Chordata > Mammalia > Rodentia > Cricetidae > Peromyscus > Peromyscus nudipes. The sequence continues at coordinate 4,515 of CABHPH010161612.1, read as the reverse complement.
AATTAAGCCTCCCACTTTTAGTAGTCATCTTCATTATGTTAATAATTTTAGGGGAAAGAACTGTATTAAAAATCTATTCCATAAATAAAAGTAACAGCTAAAAACTGAGACTATGAATAGAGTACATATTGCATTCAGAATTAACATGAGACATTATGGGTGCTGTTGGACTTCAGGATGTAAGTCATTGCTATTGAATTTATATCATTTCTGTTGTTTTTTTCAAGCTTCCAGCAGAAAAATGCTACAAAGAAGCAAAAAATGTGTGCAGAAATTGCAGGAAACAGAAAAAGGAGGTAAAACTAAAAGAAATTTTCCCTTTGCCTTTTGTTTAGAACAAATCAACCATCTTTTACCATCTTTTATACATGGAGGACACCCAGTCCCACCCACATCAGAGCATGGAGAGCATGGTGGCCAACTGTGACTGTCCACCTGACTGGATTAGGAAGCACACCGAGTATGAATGAGGCACATTTCTGATTGCGTTAGGAAGACCCAGCCTAAATGCAGGCAGCAGGAGCTAGAGTCTGACTGAAGGGAAAAGCCTATTATGCACTGGTGTTCTCCGCTTCCTGCTTCCCGGTCACCACCTCGAACCCAACTGTTCTCACTGTCGCCCTGGCCCCGCCACGCGGACTGCATCCCCTGAACCATGAGCTAAATAGACCCACTCTCCCTTTGTTGCTTTGGGCCAGGTACTTGGTGATGAGCAAAGTAAATATAATAGAGAGAGCCCTTAAGGACAGAGAGGAGAGTCCTAATGTTGGACTTGTGAGCCAGAAAGCAGAGGAGGTCAATGGAATTATCCAAGAGATGTAGGGAGTACAGGGCCCATTTGCTTTATCTCAGTGGTTTACAGGAAACTTAGCCACAGCTTAAAAAAAAAAAAAAAAAAAAAAAAAGGACATCCATTTGTTACCTAGATCAGGACTGAGGAAGTCCTTCTTCTTGACATAGGTGACAGAAAGTTGTTCAGTCTGCTGTGATATGCCTCAGTCCTATATTCAGTACAACTATTGTATTCCACAGTCAGCAGACTCCCACATATTGTTACAAGTACTACCTGACCTGTAAACCTGAAGCTTGGCTGCCTAGACAGGTGGCTACTGTGAGTGCTTAGATGTCTAAAAATAGGCTTAGTGTGCTCATAGGAGGAAGGAAAGACTCTTTTTTTGATTTCATATTGACTTCTTAAAATATTTTTTTTAGAAAGGCAGCCTCTCTCCTAGGCACTGATGATAGCTAATCATAGAGAAGAGACATCAAGCTTGCCTTATTTTCCACTCTTCTGAAAGGACTGAGAGTAGAGCAGAGAGGTAAAGAGAAAAGGCTTAGAAGCCAACCCATCAGGTGTCAGTGACTTACTGAGTGTGGGACCCTGGGGAAAATCATTCCACTGTTTTGGAATTCCTCATCCTGAATTGCATGGGAATAACAAAGTACCTTTCTTGAAGTAGGGGCAAGATGGACAGCTAGACTTTGCCTCTATGTGATCTGGTGAAGGGCAGTCACAATCATAACAGCCCAGTAAAGAATTAATTTCATGGAAGGAATAAATGAATAAACAAGCACTAAGAAAGACCTGATCATGTCTAACTCAGTATACCAACTAGAAAACACACCAATAAAATTACAAGAATTAGTAAACATCTGTAAATAATAACCTTCAATGTAAATAGTCTCAACCTGCCAATAAAGAGACACAAACTGGATAGATGATTGGTTTTAAAATGGATGATTGGACCTAATTATTTGTTGTCCCCAAGAAACACATCTCACTGGTAAAGATACTCACAAACTCAGAGTCAATGAATGGAAGTCAATCTATTAGGTGAGCAGTGGCTGGAAATGGGCTGATGTAACTATTATGATAGCTGATAAATTAGACTTGAATCAAAATTAGAGATAAATAAGGTCATTACAGTAATATTAATATAGAGGACAATACACCGCAAAACTGTAACAGTTGTAAATATATATGCACCAAATGCTAGGACTTCCAATTCCATAAATAAATACAAACAGACACAAAAGGTAACACAAGTCCTAATATAATAGCGGGTAACTTCAGCACTCAACTGTCATCTATAGATAAGTAGTGCAAGGGGCTTCAGAGTTCATGACAGCTAGTTTTAGTTGTCAGTCTGGCATAATCCAGGACCACCTGGGAGTCTCAATGAAGGGTTTTCTAGATTAAGTCAGCCTATAGGCATGTCTGTGGGGGATGATCCTGACTAATGGGAAGACTTGTCCACTGTGGTTAACACCATTACCTGGACTACAGATCCTGGAATGTCTATGCAATGGAAAAGAGAACTGAATACCAGTATGCGCACACTGACTCATCACGCTCTCTGCTCTTGACTATGGACAGAATATGATTATCTGCTTCAAGTCCCTGCTACTTGTCTGCCCACCAGCGATGGCCACCATCTGGAACTGTGAGTCAAATACACTTCTCTCCGTTAAGTTGCTTTTGTCAGGGTATTTTATCAGAGCAGCAGGAAACAAAACCAAGGCAGAATTAAACCATAACAGAGATCAAATACAGATATGTCAGAACACTCCACCCAACAGAGACAGAATACATAGTTTTCTCAGCAGCTTAGGGAAGTTTAGGAAAAATAGATCATATTCTAGGCCACAAATCAAGTCTTAGCAAATACAAAAGAATAAAAATAACTTCTCATGTCTTATCAGACCAAACTGCAATAAAACTAGAAATCAGCAGTGAGAAAAACTATAGAAACTGCAAAAACATGTAGAGAATGAACAACACCTGAATAACCAGATGGTCACTGAAGAAATCAAGGAGAAAATTACAAATTTCTAGAATCAAATGAAAAAGAAAGTACAACTTACCAGACCTTTGAGATATAGCTAAGGCAGTTCTAAAGAGGAAAGGTTATATGATAGCTTACATTAAAGGGGGAGGGGCTGGAGGGATGGCTCAGTGGTTAAGAACATACACTGTTCTTCCAGAGGACCTGAGTTCCACTTCCAGCAACCATGTCAGGTGGCTCACAGGCAGCTCCAAGGGCAATCTGACACCTCTGGTCTCTGTGGGCACCTGCACTCATGTGCACGTAGTCAAAACACAGGCCTTTAATCCAGATCTTTCAAGCTGGGAAAGACACGCCTTTAATCCCCAGTCTTGAGGTACTTTACATTTGTCTTCCATCTTTCCCTTATGGTACTATCTCTATAACTCCTAAAAGTGAGTTTCTTTCCTAATACTTCTATTTATTTCAATGTTTTAATTTATATAAGTAGGTATGTTAATTATGTTTGTTGGGGCTAGGGTTAGTTATAAGTATCCAATGGTTATGCATTTTTCTGGGTGTAGACCAGATGCTTTTGTAAGGTAAGCTACGCTGTGATTATTCCAAGCACACTTTCCAGGATGCTTGCCTTATTCCAACTTGTCTCCTCTCATAGGCTGGCTGATGAGTGATTATGAATCAGGGAACATATGTCTAATTTGAGGATGGTGATGGGCAGTGTATGCATACTTCATTGCTTTATTCAATTAAGATCTCTATTCTTAATTTACTACTAAATCCTCCTTAGTTCTTAAATTTCATAAAGGATAATGTGAATGTTTTAATTAAGAAAATGTAGTCTATTATTTCCCATCTCATAGGCTACACCTTGAGCTAACGTTTTTATGATTGATCTTTTGCTTACTGTTATTCCTTTTTAGGGTTTGATAAAGATGGAGGTATATAGGCTGGGGAAGACCCATGTCTTTAATCTAGGTCTTGAGCAGGAAGACATACCTCTAATCTGGCCTACACTTGCTGCTAGAAGCCTATAAGGACATGGAAGGAAGAAGCTTTTGCTCTTTGCCTGCTTGCTTTCACCTTGCTAGCAAACCTATTCCTTCACTGGCATTAGAGTCTACTTCTTCAGGATCCCAGCATATACTGAAGACCAGCTGAGACATGCAGCCTTGTAGACTGAACAACTACTGGATTTTTGAACTTTCCATTCACAGTCAGCCATTGTTGGGTTATCTGCACTGCTGCCTGTAAGTCATTCTAATAAATCCCCATTATATACATACATTCATACATTCACACACACATATTTTTTTTTGAGCTGAGAATCGAATCCAGGGCCTTGCGCTTGCTAAGCAAGCACTCTACCACTGAGCTAAATCCCCAACCCTGACACACCCATATTCTATAAGTTGTTACTCTAGAGAAACCTGACTAATACAATATGAATAGCTAAAAATGCTAAAAATAAGTTTAAAATAAATAAAGGATTTAAAATAAATAATCTAATGATGCACCACAGGTCTTAGAAAAAAAGAACATTCTGAATCCCTAAGCAATAGATGGCAATAAATAATACACAGCAGGGCAGAAATCAATGGAGACTAAAAGAGCACTACATAGAAAAGCTCAGGTCTGTAACAATCAATGAGACTGAAACAGTAAAGCCCCCAATGAAAAGTGCAGGAATGGATGGATTCACCATCAAATTCTCCCAAACCTTTAAATAAGA